>JABUQX010054870.1:0-12500 GCA_015478945.1 Trachelipus rathkii
AGCTTATGTGCGTGTACTTCAAATAAGTATATTACAATTTTTCGCTTTAATATGTACAATGTTCATAAATTCTACTTGTATATAAAATTAATGTGGAATTGAGAATTGTTTCATTATCACTCTAGTTAATTACCGCACTTCTAATTCCCTGTCTCGATGTAGTCCGCAGCCTTTTTCAAAACTTCAGTTTGGTTTCCCTTTATTATTATCAAATAAATCGTAAAAAGGGACGATCCCTTGGTAAGACTGAACCATGACGATCGCACGGGAAGCTCTTCAACTGTATGGGTGTGATCACTTTAGTTATTATTATCCTATTTATTTATTGATCCTTGAAAAATGCTTTATATTAGTACCAACGTGGAGAACGGTGAGTTTATCATTCCAATTAATAGTGTCTTATATCACTCTGATTATCTAGGTTTGCAAGGAAACTGCCCTCTTTACATGAAATTTACGCTATTCGTCAAATGGAGATTCATCCAGGAGTCGAACTGTCATCTTCTATTGACCCTGTCACGCTTTTTTGTTTTGTCTAAGCTCGTCTTCAGCAATCAAGTGATGGGCTTGTATGGGTTCTCCCACTTACTCTGGATAGAAGGTGGCTCTCAGTGCAGGGTTAAGTTATTTCTAAATTGTTATATGCTAACACTATTATTGCTCTCACACGAATTTAATGACTTCGTTTACTTCTATATTGCGCTAACATCGAATGCATCGAATATAATTTAATATTATTTTTATTGTTCATTGTGGTAACTTTGTATGCTGCCTGATTCTTGAAGACAACTTCACAGCTAGTGAGGAATATTCTCTGACTAATGGGACTATACTTCCTTGCTTCCATTTCTCCCGCACTCAAAATCTCCAGCAGTACTTTTAAGAAAAAAAGGTATCGAAGTACCCGCCACCTTCCTCCGCTTGACTCTAACCTTATATGGTTCTCTCGCCATTACTTGTACCTCACAGTCAAATTTCTAGGAACATCATTTAGATGATCTAACTTATCATCGCACGCAAGTATTAAACTCCAAAAAAGACTTGTCATCGGCGTGCTTTGACCACTTACGTCCATTTCAACCTTGTCAAAATCTTTGGATGCTGATCGTCACACGTCTCTGGTTTTACGATCACTGAAGGACTTTATATTCGATAAGATAAGCATGACTATCTGGGATTATTCTGTGAGAGCTAATATATGGTCCAGGCCTTCCGCAACTCCTGCTCAGACATCTCTGATTCAATCCCCCCTACCCAATAAAGTTCCAAGAAAAAAAATAAATCGAAGCGATCGTATTTTCCACTGGAGCCTTCCGGTCGTCCCTTGTTTCACACTTCGGCGAGCCTGTGAAGTTGAATCCAAATGTGATTGCCGCACTTTCCGTCTTCGCATGGAAATCCATTCATGTGCACATGTTATCTGGCTTATCAAACCCAACACCAGGCTCCCTGCTCTGAGCACAAATCTCGCGGAAGATAACTGGTCGAAATTCTAATTATTTGCCAATTAAGTAACATCGCAATAACTCAACATCCCTTTTCCCAAATGTGCTGGCCGGTTTTCCTATGACACAATAGGTATAGCATCCTGGCTATTCATGCTGCCTCGAAGAAAGATAGACTGGCCCTGAAATTTGTCTCAAATTCCTTGCAAGCCACTCTCTAGACTTGCCCACAGTGTTAAAGACATCATTCCTGTCTCATTCCGCAGTTCAATGTGGATTTACCCAAGTGTGTACTGACTTCTCTACAAAAACAGGGGACAGGGTGGGCGAGTCAGCTGTCTTTTCCTGACGGGAACTTTCCCATAATCCTCCCTCCTTCATGCTATTGGTATACTTAACCTGCAAGAGTTTAATGCTAAAATAATTGCCCATCTACTAATCTACTTTCAACACTCGCTGTATAAACGCCAATGACCATCTTTTAGACATTTTCAGATTCGCTAAGTGCACTCCAGGCGCTTCATTCAACTATAAAGATACGGAAGAGAGAGAGAGAGAGCACTGTACAAACCGCGAGTATATATTCAGGGAGAGAGAGAGACTAAGTACTTCAGTGTTGAACCCACCTCCTCACGTGGGGTAACTGCGACGAAATCGCTGCCTTCTTCTCTTTGGAGCTAGTTGTCTAGATATTTTTCGGATGGCATTCGACAAGGGTTCGCCTCCCCATTCACTCTGAGATTATTATCCTGCTCTCCCTCCGACAGGGCTTCCGGTCTTATCGGCAAGAGTGCTGGACTGAACGAGTGATCAAAGAGGGACGAAACTTAGGAATATAAAGCCGAATATGGTGATTAGGTCTAGCCCTCTCCCCGACGAAAGCTCATGCACGAGGTGACACTTGCATTCATTAACCATATTTTATTATATAATATATATAGTGTATTATATATCCGTATATTAACATCAATAACCACAGCCCACTACATGTCACGGGACCCTCCTCCATCTGCCAATTTTGCAGCCGCCACACCCCGGCATCTTTCACCATTATGCTTCAGTTGATTGTTTCCATGCTAGACCCCTTTCCAACTTTCTGGTCCTAGCACCCTTCTAAAAGGTTATCCATATTTTTTCTGAATCTCCCACTACTACAGTAATTCTATTTTCTTTTTTATCTTCAATAACTGAATATTCTATATAATATATATTTGTATGTAATGATTAGGACAATTTATAATGTAAGGACAATTATTTCATTTAGTTTTATTTATTTTTGACTGAATTATTCATTTCTTTATCCAAAATTTCTTTGACATTAAAAATATGTATATGCCAGGAGGACCATCCCATGGAGTTGATTATTCACCATCTAGTGTGATCGCTTCTCTGTGACCCTGTTGGGTTGGATATCTAACAGGCAACTCAATCATGTAATATAAATATATATAATATTAAATATTATATATTAATATATATATATCTCTATGATATCATTATATATAATATACTATATATACTATATTATATATACCTATATTATATATGTATTATATTAAATATACTATATATATATATATGATCATATAGTATATATATATATATATTATATATAAGTATACATATTTATATATTATATATATATAATATATATATATAAAATATATATACTATTAATACAATACTATATAATGATATACATCATATCTGAATCATATACGTAAGACTATATCTATATATATATAGTAATAGTATATATATATATATATTATATAATATATATATATATATATATAATAGTATATTACAACCATTAATATATATATATATATTAGTACTTATTAATGATATATATAATAATATAATAGTAATAATATATAGTATTATATATATAGTATATATTATATAAATATGACCTAACTGTATATATTACTACTTCAATATATAGTTATATTATATATATACTATAGATATACTATAATATAATATATTATTACTACTATCATATATATATATATATATTATATAATATATATTCATGTATGAATGTATATATATATCTATATATTAATATATTATAGTATATATATTTTATATATATGATATATAATATATATTTATATATATATATATTATATATATATATATATATAGTAATATAGGTCATATGTTATTTCTCGATATCCTCTGGAGCCTCAAAGTAAATGTCTTGGATTAGTTCAATTCTTACAATATTATATTATAATATATATATATGTATTATATAATATATATATAGTATATTATATATTATAGTATTATATATATATATAATATAAGTATATATATATATATATATATATAAATATATATTTTAACTATATATGTGTTGGTCTCTCTCTTTGAATGGAATCAAAAGTAATGTATAATAGTAACGCGTGTGTAAGAATAAATGGTGTCAAAAGTGATTGTTAAACTATTAATCTTCAGAATGAATGCAGGGATGTGTTAGTGGTCCCCTTTGTTATTTCAATTGTAATATGGATTGGGGTTATGAAAAAGAATTAGAGGTAGGGGTGGCAGATGAAGTTTTTAGAATGATAGAGAATGGAGATAGCGGAGGGTGCCCTACCTATAATTACGCGGATGATTGTGTTTTGTGTGGTGAATCTGAAGAGAGTTGAGAGATTTGGCACAGTGTTGGTAAAAGGAGGGGTTTTGAATATAAACGTAGATAAGATATAAGGTATGGTAGTGTGTATAGACAGTCCCCTGTGTGAGTTATGTTTGATGGTGAGTCAGCTTGAACAAGTGTCTGAGTTTTAAATATTTCGGATATATGTTGGAGGTGAGAAGGGAACGGATGATGTCTTATGATTTATGTAAGGAAAGCTTTTTGAAGTGGCCAGTGGGAAGGATGGCTGGTGCGATAAATTCGTCTGTGACGTAAATGTGGACTAAGTCTTGAGTGCGCTAGGGTCTTACATGAGGTGTTAATTGTTACCTATGTTAATGTTAATAGTACTGAAAACTATTGGTCGGAATAAGAGGTAATAGATTTAAGGTGCAATACGTACAAGAATGGACAATTCTTAGGAGCGTTGTTAGGTGTGAAAAGAAATTATAGACAATGAGGAATGAACGTATTATGAAGAGTTAGGTGGTGTGAAAAAAGGGGTAAATTAAGAATAATGCAAGTAGCAATGAGATGGCTTTGTCATATTAGAAAGGATGATATGACATTCGTTTGGTTTAAGCGGATGTAGATAGCGGTGAGTGTGTTGGGGAATCGACCGGCTGGGACCAAGAAACGTGATTGAGTCAGTGAACGGATGTCTGAATGGAGAGAGGTGTGAGTTTGGCTGAAGCGAGAAAAGGTGCTTAATAGGAGTGATTGGAGGGTTTTGTGAATGGGTAATGGTTGTGGCCGCACCTGGGGCCAGAGGATGAACCCTCCTGACGATAATTCATAGTGAGGTCCGTCGCGGTTCCCGTGAAACTCTAGTGTGCATTTTCTGCTGCGACGAGTTCTCACTAATAGGTATAGGCCGGGGCGTTAAGGCTATCTTTCTTTGTCGAGTACTTGTGTGCTATATTGTTTTCTACTTACTTTCTTTTCCGTATGCATGTCACGCGTCACCTCTACCCCAGTCTTGGGGCGGAAAGAAGGAAGATAGATATATATATTATATACATAATATATACGGTCGCGCGTCGTCGCTGCGACGCGTCTTATATATACGGCTAATATATAGTAAATCATATATATACATATATATATTATTACATATATATATATATATATATACTATATATATCTATATACTATATATATATATCTCAGATAGGCGCACTCCTATACTCTCGAGCGTTCGAGCTCGTGTCTAGCAATAGTGTTAAATATTATAGAATACGATCGAATCCATCTAACAATAGTCATAATAGTTACGATAAATTCTCCTATTTTCTTTTTATAAAAATTTTCAAATGAATGAAAATATTCATAATAAATATAATTAAAGATTACGCAAGAAATTAAAACAAAAATATGTAAGAAGCATCGGATCTGTAAATGAAATGCCTATTTCAATCTTTAAAAATTGACTCTTTTTACTCCCATTTAGCTGTCACGTTTCTCATTCATTATTCAGATAAATTAATTAAAGCTATGTTGCTTTTTGATTCTTTCTTAAAGCTATTTTGTTCCCGTGCGACGCCCTGGAAGAAACTACCTACATCTTAGTATATTATAAGTAAGGATAAAGCCAGAACCAGAATTAAAGATGATGATTAAACCGTATATATACTATGTATATATATATATATATTATATATTATATATATATATATAATATATATATATATAAAATATAAATAATTATATAATAATATATATATATATATATAAGTAAAGATAGAGAGGAGAGGATGAGAGGAGAGAGAGAGAGAGAGAGAGAGAGAGATGCAGAGAGAGAGAGAGAGAGAGAGAGAGAGAGAGGATTTAACAAGTTTAACATGCGTCGGTGCTAAATATATATATATTATATATATACCTATAAATATAATATATTTATGATATATACTATATAAAAAGAATTATATGATATATAACTATATAATATATATATATAGTAATTATATAAGTCTATATATAGTATAGTGTATATAGCCTATAAATATTATTATATATAATATATATGTAACGTTATATTTTATACGTATATATCATACGTATATAGTATAATAGAATATATTAATATAATTTATACTATATATAGTATATACCTATATATACTATATAATATATATAGTATACTATAGTTATATATATATTATATATATTATATATTATACTATATATATATACTATTATATATAGTATATATATACCTGTTAAATATTTGTAAATAATCGAATTATATAAGATGGTTAAAGAAAGAGACATAATAATTGAGAAAGGTAAAGATTTAACCTGCTTCTCTGGGATTGGGAACGCATCCGCATGTTGCGCGTGGGACAATAAACCCGGGCTATATGATTGAGCCATCCTGCTATCCTCCAACCAAAAAAGTTGGAATTCAATGAAGCTTAATAAAGCACCGATTTCCCGAGTCAAGGCGCGCGACATCACCAGGGTCCCAGCTGTCCTATCTCTCAGTTCTTATATGTTTAGATGTTATAATATTGTTTCTTGCAATCCAACTTTGTTTGTTTGGAGATGGCTCAATCATATACGCACCGGGCATATCTGGTCCTCCAGTGCAACATGCGGGCTGGTTCAAGTCCCAGAGAAGGTAGTTAATTCTTTACCTTCTTATTCTTTCTTTCTTTACATCTTATATAATTGCGTTTTTAGCAATATTTAACATCTAAAAATATAAAGAACGAGAGATAGACAGGCTTTACACCTGTGATTGTCCGCCTGAGGGAACTCGTTGCTTTATATATTGTTCTTGAGCCAAACTTTTTTTGGTCTCGAGAGATGGCTCAATCATATATCTGCACCGGGCATATGTCCTCGGCACGCGCCAACAATGCGGTTGTTTCAACTCCCAGAGAAGGCAGTTAATTCTTTACCTCTCATTATTATGTTCTTTGCTTCTAACATTATACACTAAAATATACTATTATACTAATATACTATACTTTTCTGATATATAGTACTATATATATATATATATATATATATACGTATATGATATATCATATACTATATAGATACATATATATGATTAGGTCATGTCAAATTTTTACCGTACAACCAGTTTTTAAGGTGAGTGAATTTTTTACGATGAAGGAAAAAAAATCAGCATATGAAAGAAAATTCTCAAGTAATGACGCTAAGATTGCTTCTTTCATTGTTGTTCGAAAAAAACAAGATTAATTTTAAATTTAGGGCATTCGGTGTTGGCCGGAAAATGTGCGGTAGTCCCAGCACGTGGTCCTGCCATGTATGGGGCAACGTTGTACCTCCCCAGCGTATCTTAATTAAAAAAAAAAAAAAAAAAAAACAAAGTTGGATACGCGTCAGTAGTGGGAAGCCGAGTTCAGCGATAAAATCCTAGAGCGTATATATCTTCCCTTTCATTTTTTAACTTAGTCAAAAAGTGAAAGGTGACTGATGCGCGCACGAAGGACGCTCGATAGGGCGACGGGGGAAAAAAATAACAATAAAAAAAATAAAATTACTAAAAAAAGATATAATAAAAAAATAAAAAAATTGCATTTTTTACAACATTCCAAACTAGCTAACACAGTAATCAGCGTAAATCAATCAACCAGCAAGCCTTGCCATCTCCTCACCCATCATCCATTGATCTATCTTGATCTATATTATGATCCAATTGATCTTTTGATTCAATCTTATTTTGTTTATAACATGACACAAAACTTTATTCTTTCTATGATGTGTTACATAATAATTGCATTTTAAACACTCCCTAAAGCAAGTAAATCAGTAAATCAGTACATGAAACCACCACCCTCCCCACCCCCACCCGTGATCTATTGATCTATGATCAATTGATTCAATTGTCATATTTTGTATAACAAAACAAAACTTTATTTTTTTAATTGCTCATAACGTAAAAAATTTGCAATTTTATACAGCTAAATCAATAAATCATTAAAGTAATCTCTAAACCAATCCAAAATCAAGATATCAATTCAATTAATTCTATTCATCTATTAACTATTCATTTTCGTCATATTATAATTACACATAAACTTTTATTTATGTTTTAATTTTATTTGTTTAAAAAATATATTTTTACTAAATTTTATTATTCTTTTTTATGTTTATCACTTAAAAAAAATTGCGTTTTAATACCCTAAAGCAGTAAATCAGTAAATCAGTAACATCAGCAAACACCCACCCACCCTCTCCACCCACCCGTATATTGATCTACTGATTCAAGTCATATTTTTGTATAACATAACACAAACCTTTTATTTATTTTTTATTTTATTTTTTTTAAAATATATTTTTTACCAAAATTTTTATTCTTTTTATGTTTATAACTTAAAAAATTTGATCAATTTGACAATGTTAGTTACTTACCGTTGATAAGCAAATAACTTTGTTAATGAAAACTGTTTATTCGTAAGTTAAGTATGTTTATGTCTTTGTTCAAGTTAGGCATTATTCAGTTTGTCCAGGTGATAGTTGAATTATGATTTTTTTTTTAAGTTTTGCTAAATATTACTATACATATGTAAAATAACATTGATTGAAACACGAAATACAAATACAAATATAAAACGATTGCTCGTAAGGCCTAAGAGTGAAAGTACAAATGTAAACAGGTTTTGCCTTCCTGTTAGCTTTTGTATAAACATGAATGTGTTGTAGTTTTCTCTGATATATAAAATATTCCTTGTCTCTTAGGCTTGTGTTTGAACCCGTAATTTTATATTATCTTTTCTCCTGAGACTTATTTTAGCGTCATAATCGTTGTGGAATTGAAAGTTTTAGGAAGTTGTGCTCTGTCGTAAAAGTGCGTTCTTATTTCGCATGGTACATATACATACCGTTAGCATGGTTCGTCTTGATAAACATACCTCTATACGGGACATTGTACAATGGAATCAATATCTTATCACCGAAAATATATGTATCCTTGCTTATATAGAGAGAAGCAGAACGGATTTGAATATTTTAGACTAGCAGTGATTACTATGTTATCAAGAAACGTGTTTTCATCTTCGGATGAAATTACTTTGTGGATGTGTTTCCAACATGCTGAAGATTCGTCTATATGAACACCTTAAGTCCAGCAATATCCTTAAACCGTTGGCCTAAAGTTATCAGTGGCGTGAAAGAAGAACTGTTAATCGACTTATTCTCAACATTTTCCTAATGTCAGGGGTCGGATAGTAATAGTTGCTTGAGTAAATTTCAAAGGTCGTAAAGATACAGGGATTATTAAAACCTACACTCTATGGTATCTATATTAAAGGAACACAACGAATAAAATATATCTCACGTTCGTAAAATAATAGATAAAGAAAACGGAAATGCTGGCTAAGTTATGTCACTGTGGTCTCATTAATGCTGTCAGGAATATTATATCCTTTAAAAATACGTTACGCTATTTCTAATGTAATATTATTGACCAGTTCGTCCAACCTCTATCAGATGTACTAAATTTATTCACGCATGCTTAGGGAGTCAGTGTGTTATAATCTATTTACAGCAAGCTGATCTATCTGGTGAAACAAATTTTTAGTGTCTGAACGGGATCTTCTTACATATGTACTCCGTGATGGTATCGAGGAGAAAGTGAAAAAATTCTTAGGTATAGACGATGAAATAATTATTTTTTGTGTAAAAGAATTAGCGCTTTTAAATCTTAAGCCCTCGTAAAAACGATATGTATATATGAATCTAAGTATATGTAGTGTATTATATAGTATAATATTATATCATCTCATATTAAGTATAAGTAGTCTCTAGTATATAAAGTATATAATATAAGATATTATTAATATATATATTAACTACTATTATATATTATACTATACTATATATATTATATTATGTGAATCTTATTTGCATTATTATTATTATTATTATTATTCAGTTTAATACTATTTTATTGGATTATTATTATTATTTTATTAATATATTATTATTATATTGATATTATTATCATTGTGTATTATTATTATTTCTTATTATTATTATTATTATTATTAATTATTATTATTATTATGTAATTATTTATTAATTATTATTATCATTATTATTATTATTCATTATTATTAAGAATATAATTATATTAATGTATTATTCTATATTTATTATTTAATTATTTATAATATTATTATTATTAATTATTCATAATTTATATTATTATTCATTATTATTATTATAATTATTATTTATTAATTCATTATTATTATTAATTATTATTATTTAATTATTATTATTAGTTATAAGTTTATTATATATTATTATTATTATTATTATTATTATTATTATTAAATTATTATTATTATTATTTATCTATTATATTTTTATTATTTATTATTTATTATTATATTACATTATTATTATTATTCTTATTATTTATGTATTAGTTATAATTAGTTAGTTATATTATTGTTATTATAATTACCTTTTTTGGGGTTTTTGTCTAAGCATCTTCACATCAATTTGGCCTTTATGTATGGGTCTTCCTTGTATGCAGCATATTCAGTCCATAGTAAACACTGTTTTATTTGTGTATTGTTGTTGTTGTCCTGCGAGATATACAATTCTGACTGATATGTGCGCTCTTCGTCGTACGTCCATATTCACTTGTTTACGTCGTTCTCCTGACTTGGTTGAAAGAAAAGAAATTTCATTACATTTGGGGATGCTGTTTGAAACACATCGAGTTTTTCATCAGTAGGACATGTTTTCGTCTGTGCTGGTCACGAATGACATCTCACCCTACTCTACGATTGTTGGTGATATCTGTACGAGGACCTTCGTTATTCACCCAATTGTGTCCACACACTCGTAAACACGAATGGAGTCTGACTACATTGCTTGTATGCCAGCCCGAAGGTGCAGATAATAGATCCCTTTATTCCTTTCTGTTGAAAAGAATCCTATCAGCTTATTGATCTCACGACAGAGCATAGGTCAAGGCTAAGTGTGTGCATCTGATGCATCGACTCGTAAAGAAATATCTATCGTTGGAGACGGTGTGAGAGGTTCTAATAGACTAGATGCTGTTTTCTCGTTCGTGGGACAAGTGTTAAACGCCTTGAATTGTACGCAACTATGGAAGGCGCCGTCGATATATGTCTCCCTTCTGTACTATTGGCATGTTGGGTTTCACAGTTCAACCATCTGACAATATTAACATGCTTGATTAAAATGGAAAACGAATTAACATCCGCATCATGCCGACGTCGCCATACTTGAGGAATTAATACTTATAGCTCATGGGGGTAATCCTACGATATATTTACACTGAAACATCGTAGTGTAAACGTATGAATGGGTAATACAGACAGTATACTTAATTAACTGAGCAACATAGATAATTAGTTTACTTCTCTTCTGGATCGATGAAAGAGAATGAGTGCTGTTGAAGCCAAAATATGCCAAACATGGGTTAGTGCTGGCAGAATGCAATTTATCACTTACATCCTTTCAAAAGTAGTTGAATCTCTGAACGGATATCCCATCATGCCTCAGTTTATGTTTGATCGCTATGGCGCCGCGTGCTTAAGTAGATATGAATATATTTAAAATATAAGACTTATTATATTTTTATATATTTATATAACGTGTCCTTGTTCAGGTAAAATTATATGTTTATAGAACATGAACACTTGTTTCTCCCCCCCGGATGTCGATTTATTGGTTTATAAGGTTGATACATAAAAGCTGTTATTCGTCTTGCTCGTTGTGTGTATACAGTAATGTTTCATGTTCATAGTTTTAGGTTACTAGGGATATAAACTTTACTAATGTTTGTCATTATCCGTTCGGTATTATCGATTAGTAGGCTACAGGTTATCGGTACTATTTTTTTTACACTCACTACTAATGTTAATTTAAAAAGCTTTGTTGCGTTAGCTTATAAATATGGTCAGTATAATAATTAGACATAGGTTTACCTGAAATTTTTTTGTTAATGTAAAATTAAAATTGATATGTTAGATATATGCTTGACAAAGTGTTGAATAGGTTACGTTTTTATATGCTTATGCTAGTGTTAACGTTACTGTTGTTAAGTATAGAACTTTGTTAATGTTAGCAGTATATTATTATTATTATCACAGAAATCTAATAAGAGATGTTTTGTATTGTCATTTGTTTGGGAGTTGAACATCTTTAATAGTGGAAGGAGGAGCATTAAGTGACTATTTTGCAACTGTATTTGCCTGAAAGAGAAGGGCGGTGCCCCCAGAGCGGAGACGTTGCAATATGAAATATGTTTGGAGGCTCAGAATTTTTTTTCTGTATGGGATTATCGGGTGGACGTGTTTTGGGTATAGTTTATTTGGATATGCGTTAATTGGGTATGAATGTGTATGATTATGGAGATGTCTTGCGGTGGAGGGGGGCGGGTAGTG
>JABUQX010054871.1:0-21275 GCA_015478945.1 Trachelipus rathkii
TATTTCCCCTTCCAATTTGGTGGAAAAACATGGAAATAGTTTTATGAATTGAAAAAACTAACTAGCAATAAAATACCTTCAGCTCCACCGTCATCAGTCGAAAGTGAAACAATATTTAGAACAGGAGGAAATATTTATGAAGCCACAAGAAATATGTTATCCCCTGAAAATGGAGACTGCTAATGTTCTGTCATTTAACCTTAGAGCTTATTCAAATGAAGTTTAGTTTAATATCTTTAACTACGAAACTTTTTCAATTCATTAATTTATTTTTAAATATGTGAATGGTTGCTATAGGTAAGAAATATTAATTTTACTTTTGTTTTATTACTTTTGTATATAACACTGGTAAACATGAAAATTTCTTGGACGGGGTTTTCCGCAATTGATTATTGATGTGCTAATTCCAAAAATGTAAATCGGTTTTTGCATTCACATCGCATTTGTGAGATATTGTGTTACACAGATTTGTAAAAATTTTATGATTTTACCTTTTCAAGAGGGTCTATCACAGTTATTTCCAGATGGAGTTATATATAATATATAATATATAATATATTATATTTATATATATTAATATATATATATTATATATATATATATATTATATATATATATATAATATATATATATATATATATATAATATATATATATATATATTAGTATATTGGATATATGAAGGGAAAGAAACAAATCGCAAATGATAGGATACATGTCTTTGATAGATATATGTTAACCATATAAAACAACTATGAATAAAGAGGTAATATGGGACAACAATGAATGGAATAGAAGGAATGGGTTAGTTAATGTAAAACATACCTACGATGGTAGTAAACTTTCTCTTCGTAGACGAGTCTACTGTGCACTAGCGTCTGGAATATTCCTGCATCAAGCTCCACAATAATCGGCAATCATATTGATAGATCCACTTGCCCTTCGGTTAACATCCTTCCATGAACTTTAGATCTTGACGGAAGCGTTTACCCTGCTCATCACTAACATTGCCTAGGTTATCCGGAAATTCTTAGGTGAGAATGTAAGTAGTGCAACTTAACTCATTCTAATCCATGAGAATGGAAAACTGTCTAGCAGTTCCTGTTACACATTGTTAGTGGTTCTCGGCTTTCCTGTTCCCAGAAAAATTCTGTGCTACACCTGAAAAAGCATTCCACGCTCTTGCCGCTAACACAGTCATTGTTGAAGCAAAGGCAGCATCACGGAGGAGGGTCCGTATTTGTGGGCCATCAATTATCCAGCTTTTCTTGCTCGTCACTCAGACCAGGAAACATTGAGCATATATAGCGGAAAGCATTCACCATCATTGTCCAGGGCCTTCACAAATTGTTCATCAAACCAAGTTTTTATGTGTAGTGGTGGTAAGATGATGTTTTCTCTTTGTACAAGTGGTTCACGTTAAGATGTTCCTGTCAGTCCTGGCGTCAAGGTTTTCCTCGGTGGCCATTCTCTTTGGTCAGTGATCCTTTGCCGGCCGGCTGTCCCAATAGCACAGGAAGGAGGGATATTTGGTAAAACCTGCTTGCTGACCGAGCAAAATGCTTACCATTTTGGTCGACGCAAATTTACCATCCATGTACCTGATATTGTAGCCTCTCAAAACTGTTTCATTTTTGCATACTCCTCTCTCAGCCGTAACGAGTACCCTACCGGAAACCGAAAGCATACCTGTTGCGTTGATGTAACAACACACACTATTAAAACTTGCTTCTTGGAAGTTCAATAAAACAGTTCGCCACCAACCTGCAATTCGTATGCTGGGAGTCCATAGCGAGTAGTAGGACTGCAACTTCACTGCAATACACTAGGTTACCATCTGCGGAAGAGCCTCCGCAGCTCTTCTTCTCTGTTACGATAAAAATGTTACCTCTGGTGCCATGGTCCAGTAGTCATTTTTCATGGAACCTCGAAGCCAACAGCTCAGGACAACTTCGGCAAATACAATTCTCATACAAGATCGTTCAGTACCCTGGGTGAACAATGATGGACCATCCGACTGTATTTCAGATGGATGATAGACATCATCCAGGTCGTTGGCACCCATACATGTAGACGTACTAAAGTTACCACATGCTGCCCGCCCTAATATCGACCGCAGTAAACTTGCCGCTACTGTAGATATATGCGGAAGGTACGTTATAAAAGCCCTACGAGTAGTCGCACGATGAATTTGTCATTCCTAGGGAATATGCAAAATAGGGATCCATGATTGAACGAAACGGGCGATTATACAGCAAAGCCGAGAATATATATGGAATCAGCGCCTCCGAATTACTAATATATCTGCTACAAAAGTCCATTCCAAGAAAAATTTCACCTTTTTTTGTTGACCAATGTAAGTTTTCTTTATTTTTCCCAAAATGGATGACCGAACTTTGAAATAACTATTCAGCCGAATAGCGAAGTGATATATTCGGGCCGAATATTCGGTATCGGCCGAATATTCAGTATTCGGCTTTTTGCCGAACGCAACGTCCCCTTAATATATATATATAATATAAATATATATATATATATATATATATATATATATATATTATATATATATATATATATATATATATACATATTATATAAAATATATATATATATATAATATATATTTTGTTATGCTATTAGAATATGAAGGATGTGAGATTTAAGGCTCCACCAGAGAAGAGAGAATAGACGATTTATTTTGTTGGCATGAATTGGTGTTAAATACGAAATTAAACGAAGGAAAACTGTGATTCAAATATTTTTTAGAAGACTTTATTTCAATGATAAAAATTATCCTGTGGGAATAAAGATACCCAAGGTAACTTCACACCTGACATCCTAGATACAGTGAAAGTTTATAAATAGAAGTCGATTTGTTCTCACAGGGGTTCTATCTCTTGTTGGAAATCTATCATTGGAGACCTGTCTCTTGTATCATATCCATATTTAGAAGATTCTGTTTTTCAATAAAACTCTACAGCAAAAAAGAGTTATAAGAAGAATACAGATCAGATAGATATTTTATACAATTGAAAGACATTGGTGGAATATTGATTTTAAAGAGAGAAATCATTAGTGTCTTGTGAATTATTTAAAGGAAATACTTTTGAGGAAAAGCTTATTGAACCAACTCTTGCACACAAGACCTCTAAATACGTTTTGAAATTCACTTGAAGACTCTGAACTTGACTACAAAGGCCATATTCAGAAACTATTTTATTGAAGAATAACTTATGAATTAAAAGGAAGACTTTGCGAATATTGATTGAAGAATAAACTTGATGAATTAAAAGGAATACTTTGTGAATATTTATTGAAGAATAACTTACGGATTAAAAAGAACTCTTTGTGAATATTTATTGAAGAATAACTTACAAATCTAAAAGGAGAATTTTGTGATTAACTCGCAAGTCAAAAGGAACTCTTCATAATTATTCATTGAACTGACTACTGATAGTCTGTTGAAGTCCTCTAGTGACTTAGAAGCAATTTAAATTCAGAAAGACTTCCTGAATATTCGAACTTCTGTATCTGAAGTAGAAGTCTATACTGAGAAGTTATATCCTAGACAACTTGGTTTATATTAATCTGTGATTTGAATAAAAGAATTCCGGGGATTGTCACGTTTATTTATTGGCGGAAATCCCATCTTGTGACAATAAATTGGGGGCCTAGTCCGGAATAGTTTCTGAAGGAAAGTGAATATAGCGAACGTTGGCTTGTGCTTCTCAACTATGGATTACAATTCGCTGGCAAAAATTGCTCAAGAACTCGGCTTAAAGGGAAAAGAAGCTAGAGAGTGCAGAAAGAGAAGCTACCAGACAAGCTGCTGACAGAGAAGCTGCCAGAGAAGCAGCAGAAAGAGAAGCTGCAAGAGAAGAGAGACAAAGGGAAGCTGCCAGAGAAGCTGCCAGAGAAGCAGAAGAGAGACAAAGAGAAGATGCCAGAAAGGAACTACAAGCTGGCAATAATACTCAACAACAAGTTGTAAATAACAATGATGTTAAGACGAGGGTAGGTACCAAAGCTCCCTCCTTTCGCAGACAACAGGGACGAGATAGATTGCTACCTTGAACGTTCGAAAGATCACAGAAATAAACGGATGGGACAGAAGGAATTGGGCATCCCACCTAGCGCCTTATTGACAGGGAAAGCTTTAGTTGCATATTCTGCATCCCTAAAGAAGAACTCAAAGGGACTATATAAATTTAAAAACGCCTCCATACTATGTTACAAATTAACAGAGGACGCGTATTAGGGATAAATTCAGAAGTTGCGAAGACGTACATGAGAAAAGGGGCCTATCCAGTCATAAAATGATTGAAAAAAATTATGTAATGAAATGGACAGCAACGGAGGGAATCAAGAAGATTTTAATATATTATCTGGACTTCAAGTAGTAGCGAAAGTTCCTAAAATCCTAAAATACATGCCAGGAAGGAAACTTGCAACATTCTTACATGAAAGAAAGATAAAAACTTGTATATGAATTGCTCAAGAAGCAGAGAATTATTTCCTGGCCGATAATAAAAAACTTGGAATGTCGACAAAATAATAAAGATCCCTCAAAGAAGGAGAGGAAAGATGCTAGTGAAAACCACAATCAGTTTGAAAAGGCAAAGAATAATCTGACACAGTGTTTTAAATGAGGCAAGAAAGGGGCACAAGCCATCGATGTAGAAATTAACAAACTCCCTATAGGAGAGATTTGATCATATAGAACTTACGAACATCGTTCTAGGATAATGGTGGAGAGAAGACCTAAAAAAGGCAGCTGCAGCTATAAACAAAGTGAAATTAAACTGCAGCAAAATAAAGATGATGTTTCTGATATTACGCCAATACATAATGATATGACAACTGATAAAGGCGTCGACCTCATGAAACACATTGACAGTAACAATAGAATATGCTTAGCGTGAGGCGAAACTAACCTGTTCAATCAGAGTCGCGTGCGTAAAAGAGCAATAGCATAAGACACAACATTCAGAAGGCAATGATGCCGGTTGTCAGCGGGAAGATCAATGGAATGGCTGGGACCGTGCTAAGGGATACCGGTTGTGACTGCGTCATAGTCAAAAAGAAATATACGTCGGCAGACCAAAAGACCGGGAAGAGGAAACAAATATTGTTAATAGACAATACAATTAATATATATTATATAATATATAATATATATTATATAATATAGTTTATATATTATATATACTAATATATATATATATATATATATATAATATATATATATATATATATTATAACTATATATTATATCATATGCAAACATCCGCATCCACGGATATTAAAATCAAAAACATCCGCATCCGCATCGGCAAGAGTGAAAAAAAATGAATCTGGACATGTTCATAAAAAGAAAACTGTTATATATTATACCACTTTCAATTTAAATACCAACAAAAAGAATTTTTTACAAAGAGTTTAATTATCCAAAATCCTTACTTCTATTAACATCATATTTAAAACAGTCTCAAAAGAACCATTTCTCCCAAGCTTTATAATATTCCTTCACAAGACAACATTGAATCACCATCTGGATTCTTACTCCAAACTATTGTCAACAACAATTCATTGCTCTGCAAAAAGGAAATACAAGATCAAATTACGAAATACACCCAGGATTCATATTGAAACACGCAGAAAAAATAAGATTCATAACAAGCTATATAGAAATAAATACAGATTTAAAATGTTCACAAGAATTAAATGAGAAAGTAAAAGAAATTGTGAGTCAAAACATATATCTAACAACATCCTATATACCATACTTACAACAAAGATTTAAAAACAGATTTTACACAATCGCAACCCCCTTTCACCAGAATTAAAATATATAACTTCAATTTGCTTGAAAACCAAAAACAATTCAATATCTTTTCAAAAGACCCCTGGATATTATCCCATTCAAAAGTTCAACCACCAGTTAACCCAACGAGATTAAAGAGAGGGCTCATGAACATGGGAGGAACAGCTTTGCAATACCTATTTGGCATAGCCACCATGACTGACACACAAATGCTTAAACTCAAAATAAACCTCCTACAAGATACTAGACCCACATTTACAAGCTAAATGAACAGGTACACAAAAACACTAACACATTAATAGACATGAAAGGAAAATCTAATAGTTTTAACATACCTAAATTCTTCCATCTCTTCTATAGAACTACACCAAGAAATCTTAAAGCTAAATATATACCTAAACCTAGAAAAAGTAATCTCAGACAACATACACAACCTTATCATGACAGTACAAAACATTGGACAACAGCCAAACAACACACCACTCCCTTAAATTTATATTCTTATATCAAATAAGTCAAATTTTACAGCACCAACCCATAATACCACTTACTTCTACAAATTTTCATCTTTTTCCTGGTCATATATCCACAAAGATAGTCCTTACATTCTTTCCACTATCATCCCTTTTTCCAAAGAGAGTCCCTACAAAGTCTACAACATAATTCCAATTCCCACTCCATTCAATGCAACCTATCCAAGAATCATATTACACAACCCATATCCTTACTATCTTTTCAACCACAAAACTCTAAAATACGCCTATAGTAAAAGCTTTCTAAAGACCTTTCCTTTACAAACACTCTGATTATAATTGCATCTGTTTCCCTTCAAACCCTATCCAGTCAATCAATTACCAGAACTGCATCTTATTGGCAATACTAAGAACCAATACCACCATTTTTTGCAACTATAACCCATATCCTTATACATTACCCTATACTCTTAAGTTGGAAAAAAAACCTTACTCTCTTTTCCTTCTCCTATAGCGGCATCCATTTCTTGTCCCGGAAAGCAACCCAAACTAATCACAAGAGCTTTATTTCATCTCCCTCAAGGCTGTAAACTGGTATCAGACAAATACTTATTCAAATATCCTCCCCATTCATCTTTACAAACCAGTTGGATTTCAAAGGAATTACATCTTCCTGAATACCTCGATATAAACCATGATTACATCATTAATGTAACTTCCTTAACTTCCATTTTAAAATTGAAACCAAAACATCCATATTGGGATACCTCATTAGATACCATAAACCAAACCTTACAGACCCATTAAATAATTAATATACACACTCTCTTCCCTTGTCCAGTTTTTCCATTGTTGTAGCAATTTTGGGCACCTTAGCAGTAATATATGTTTATAACAAATTCCGTCCAACCCAGGTGAACTCTGCGGTTCCATCTTCAGTCCCGAATATCCAGTACACAGTAGTTCACGACCACTGATACCCGCACCAAACACTTACCCTGCTATGGAGCATACTTATTCAAATCCACATCTAACAACTTCTAACTAAATAAGGCCCATCTTTTCTTTTCCCTGGGAGGAGAACTCTTTAACATAATAATTCCTATGTTAAAACCTCAGAGGAAAGAAAGAGAATATATATATATATATATATATATATATATATATAATATATTATATATATATATATATATATATATATATAATATATTATATATATATTAATTATATATTATATATAATTATATTATATCACACCATTACGCAGAGCCATATCAAAGAGGGGGTGGTTGTAGCCTCAAAAGTCACCAACTAACGTAAATTATGCAGATTAGCACAGACGCAGGCGTGAAGTGAGGGAGATTAAATTCAGCAGGAACACAGATGGGAATTCCACAGAACAGAGGTGGCATGGAAGAAGGAGCGCAGCGAACTAGCCTGGGAGTTACAGTATCCACAAAACTTAATGCGAGATCAGCACTGCTGTGTTACGAGAGTCATAAGTGGTGGATGCGAGTGTGAGTTCTCGAGAACTGCCACTGCGGTATATGAAAAGGATAAAAGCACCAAATCGCGCCACAAAGATAGAGGGTCAAGTGAAGTGGATAGTACAGAACAGTTTTTAGCCTTTTGGCTTTTTGACTTGACCCTATTACAAACAGCGGGTGAAACAGAGGCCCAGTATGAGGAGCAGTATCCTGCAAGGGCGGATGAGGCCCTTGTATAACTGGAGTAAACTGAGAAGAGGAGAAAAAAGTCTTGCAGTCTAACAGAACTCTCAGTTTCTTTAAGGCCATCTCAACGTTGTGATGTGAGAGTTTCCAGACATTTTTTGTTTATGTAAGGTCCAGGATGTTTATATTGTCAAAGGAGAGACGAGAACACGTCGAAAGAGGTAGGAGTTAGGAGATGACTTTGAGAGGAGATTTGTAGAAGTTGGGCTTTTTAAAAGAATTGAATTTCAACAAGGTTGAGATGACCCCCCGGGAAATTCTATCAGATCAGCGAGAATAGAATCAGAAAGATTACAATGAGAGGCAATTCTAGAAGTAAAAGGGGGAGTAGGAATTGAAATGTGAAGAATGAAGGGTCTGGTCATCGGCATATGGTGGATAGAGTTAGATGTGCAGGTGAGAAGATCATTACTGAAAGTAGAACTATCTTTATCTAAGACGAACTGAGGAACACTATTGAGAAAAAGAAGTCGCCCATCAACAACAGCGATATTTAGTGATTTGAAAACTAGACATAAGTAAAAGAGAAGAAGGAAACCCAAGGAGGGGAGCGCAGTGACGCGTGCCATACAAGTAATTGTTTTGCATTTTTTTAAGCGCCATCACGACGTGTCCGTAGTTCTAGACAGAAACCAAAATCATTAATGATAGGAGTATAATGCAGTGACTTGACGCGAAAGCGTACTGGCGATCGGATCGAGTTTCCAGATGGGAGCAAAAAGAAATGGATTGAGAGGGCTTCAAGATTTAATAATAATAAAAGTGAGAGAGAGAGAGAGCGATAGAAGGATTAGAGTGGCTTCCTTTTTTTGGAATAGGTTGGACAGATGCGTGCTTCACACTGAGGGAAAGTGTTAGTATGGAGACATAGCGAGTATAGTTGAACAAGGGGTGGGGTCAGCATGGAGGCACCCTCAAAAACTCTGGGAGGAATGCATCCCGGGCACCGCTTTCTAAGTTATAGATTTCAGGAGTGATGCCACTGTATCAAATGAACACATTCAAAGGCATAGGACACTGAAGAGGAGGAGGAAAGGAATGCAGAATCGTCCAGGGTCGAGTTAGAGAAAATAGGAGGCGAAGAGATGGCCTTTTCAGTTGGGAATTAGCAACAGAACCATAGATCGAATAAGAGGAGGAACGGCAGATTTACAGAAGTTGTTAGGAGATGTTTTTGGCATAGGCCAGAAGATTTGTCTGTCAGTAGGTATTAAAGTGTATACTATATATTATATATATCTAATATATATATATATAATTATATATATATATATATATATATATATATAATATATATATATTTATATATATACTATATATATATATATAATTATATATTATATATATATTATATATTATAATATTAATATATATTAATATATTTATATATATTATATATATATATAATATTATATATATATATATATTACTTTAATATATATTATATATCATATAAAATTGGCAATTCTGTCCATGTGGGGCAATTCGTCCAGTGGCAAGTGTTTAGTTAAATGTAATATATTTTAAAGATGTTAATAATAAAAGTAAGTTCTTAGGTATTCATTTTTTTATGAAACCTTTAATTCAAGTCCATTAATGTTTGTGATTTTTTTTTTTTTCCTGAGCTATAAAATGGGTAATTTTAGCTTGCTAAGAATCATACAGGTCCAAATAATTGTACTACATTATTGGTCCAAGATATAGTACTTAAAAATAGTTCAAAACCTTAATGCAATCATTGGAGTCATCGGCAAAGATAAATGTTTTTTATTATAAATTGTAACATGGGGCAATTCGGTCAGGTTTTAAAAATTTGCGTGGGGGCAAATAGGTTCACACTGAAATATTCATTAAATTAAATTTTTTAATTTAATATATATATATATATATAGTTATTACTATATAATATATATATATATATATATAATATTATATATTATATTATTATATATATATATATATTATATCTATATATATATATATATATATATAATATATACCGTTATATATATATATATATATATATATATATATATATATATAATATATATAATATTATTATATATATATAATATATATATATATATATATATATTCTTATATATATATAATATATATATATTATTATATATATAAAAAAGAAAGATGTCTGAAATATAATGTTGAAAATAATTTTTACACTTTTACAGCAAGTAGGTAGGTAAAGTTTTTTCACATAGGCCTAATTAATTTGTAAATTTTTTTCAGCAGATGGTTCGCACTTACGCAAGTACCACAGCAGGATTCAGGGATACTCTGATGGATGATGTTGCATGAGCATTAGCGTTTTAGTTTTTGCCTTTGTGCTTAACGAACGCAATAGCTAATAACGCAAATACGTTTTATTTTAATCAAATAGAATAGTTTATTGTTTTTGTCAAACAGTGCAAATTCGTAAAAAAACGCTCTATCAAACGTAAGAATTTTCCTAATTTCTGTGTAATATAGAATAAAAAGTAGCAACTAAAATTAAGGAAATTCTCTACGTTTGGTGAGCTTTTTTTTCACGATTCGTAAGTTGACAAAAACGAACTAAACTCGAGCATTTTATTACGTTTTTCAACCATTTTTTAAAATAAATATGTAAAAACATGTTAAAAATGAAATTATCTAAATGTCGTTTTCATAGGACCAGTTTGCTTTTCCTGGGATTCAAAATCTTAAACAAAGAGATCTCTCCAGATCCTATTAAGTTAAAAACTCTTTCAGCGTTTAAACTACCTACAAACGTAGGTGAGACGATATCTCTTCTCGGCTTCTAATAATATATTATATAAAAATAAAGTCCCCATAAACCTTAGCATTCATTGTACCCCAAATTGTGGACCGAATTGCCCCCTTGGCCCCCCACTTTAGGTATATTATATATATATAATATTATATTATATATATATATATATATATATATATATATATATATATATATATATATATATATATATATATTTATATATATTAGACCGGTCCTTATTTTTTCATTTGTGCTTCCGCTCGGTAAGGAATGTTTACATATTTATTGCACAAATTTCATGAAAAATGACTTTAATTGTGCTAAGTTTACTTTTGTTTTACAAACAATGAATCACTCTGTTGTGAGGAGCCCTCGCATTTTGGCAATAAAGAAATAAAACAACATCGAAGAAATTATATTTAGTTTAATTTTATTGTGAAACATTCATGAATTCAAATGGACCTACCACGGCGCCATATTTTTTGCGTAAGCACGTCCTAAATTCTGCATTTTTTACGATTATGTGCATAGTTCATTGGTTCCCAAACTGGGGGTAAATTACCCCCAGGGGGTAATTTATTAATTTTTCAGGGGTAATGGAGGAGTGTGAGGGGAGAGGAGAAAAAGTTTGAAAAAAGAAATTAAAAAAAAAAAAAATGAAGAAAAGTGTGTGGCAAACCTGATGACTCATCAACATCACTCACTGCTTGAGGCCTTGCTCTATTTTAAACTGTCAGTATTCTCTGTGAGCTCAGCCAGGCAGTATTGTTAACATTTATCGATTTTTTTATGCGTTTTTTCTTTTTTTTATGCAGATTAAAAATAAATGCAAAAACTCACTTTCTGAGCTTTTTCACTGTGGTTTCTGGAATTTACTTGGTGGAAGGATAACAGAACATTTGTGGTATGTTCCAAAGTGCTTGACATGAAGTCAAGATCAAATCTCAGCATATTTCAGAATTGGCATCCAAATTTCAAATTGAGGATCAGGCTTATGCGCCCGACTGTAGCACTGAAGAATATTCAGTTCAGTTCATCTGGCAAACCCAAAAGCTTCAGGGTGCGGTCGAAGCCTATCTACTATGTTTGATATAAGTTTACACAGAATGCCACACTGTTGCAAGAAGATTATTCTTGAGCATACGGAGATGTAGCAAGGTATGTGGGGAGATCAAGTGAAGAACTGAGGTCAATAGCTCTAACAACACACAATCTGCAACGAGTTGATGACTGGATCAGATATCTGTCCAAGCTAAACAGAGATCAAGGAACTTCATATAGTCAATTCTCTTTGCATTTGTGCTCATTCCAGTTGGTCTGCCTCCTGAAGTTGGTCCTACATTGCCAGGATACGATTCAATAAGAGTTCCTATTATGTGAGGATGCTGACAACCATGAAGGGAGAAGATTATCTTCAATATCATCAACAGTTTCTTTAACAAGAATGAATTGTATTGGAAGCTAGAGAATTGGGATGTTTTTAATTTTATTTTAATGTCTTGTAATCTAAATGTCATTAATTACATTAAAACATATAATTAAGAAAATGAGAGATTAACCAACTGCATTACCCAACCATAATAAATTTATTTTTTATTCAGTTCAGTCGATGGAGCACCGTCGATGAGGGTGGTCATTGTGGATTACGGAGCTTCATACAGGCTGTGAATCCAGAAATTTCTGTTGATCATGCATCATTTATCAGTATTCTCTTGGATCGAAAAGCCTGCCTGGTAATGAAGTTAATGTTTGAAGATGTTGAAAATTGTCAACTTCATCAAGTCCGGATTTGAATTCGCATATATTCAAGATGTGCAAGGAAATGGGAGAGCAGTATGAAGTTCTGCTTTCCACACCCATGTTTGCTGCTTTTCAAGAGGCAAGGTTGTACACCGAGTCATCGAGCTCCGAAAGGCTATTCAGGAATTCCTGGAACAAAAAGGATCTCATTTTGCTACCAAATTCACTGATAAGGAGTGGCCTGCTCAACTTTGTTACTTGACTGACATATTTGCGGAGTTGAACAGTGGTAATCTGCAATTCCAGGGTCGGAACATGACTGTCATTGCTGCACATCAAACTTTGACTGCATTTCTGGGGAACTGCAACAATGGATTCAGCGCTTGGAGCATGGAGTGATTGTCCATTCCATACCCTAGGAGGTTTGTTGAGGAGATAATGCTGATCCTTCTAAGAATCAACAAAGATAATAGTGAGGCAATGGAAGGAGCCTGACACAACATACATCGCTATTTCAGGAGGACCAAGAAATGGCCACTCTTCAGTGGATCATTCATCCTTTCTCTTGGGATATAATCTCTGCACCTGATGATGCCATTCATGATGATGATTTCCCTGCAAAGTGATGGATACAATGTGTGCCAATGAAGCCTTGAAAATTGAATTCCAGAACCCAAAATGCAGACTCCTTTTGAATTTCACGACTAACTGACTCGACTTTGTCCAGAGACTCCTGAATGTTGTTTTGCGGTTAAAATCTAACACGTATCTCCCGCGAGAAGGAGTTTCAACTGTGCTGGGATGAAACAAAAAGAGGGACTCCACTTTGAATGCTGAAACGATGCAGGACAGTACTTTACAACATGAAGCAAGAATTCTCACTAGCTTAGCATGCAATATCCATCCACTTGATGTTTTTTTGGATTTGCCAATAGTCATTAGGATGCACAATGTTCAAATACACTGCTACAATAAAATAAATAAAAGAAAATATCTCTTGTGTTTTAATTTAGCCATATATATGTAAAGGTGAGCACAAAAGACAAATTCTACTGGTCATTCTCTGTTGTCCAGTTGGAGGCGAGCACGAAAAAACAACGATATATATGTATGCTTTATTATATACAAACTATGGAAAATGAACATAATACTAATGCTGATTTATTTTTCAGTACATGTTGAATGAGAGAGATGAAATTATAAATTGATAGTTGATTTAGTACCATTGGTGTTAATTGTAAATATAGATCTTAATTATAAACGGTTTTATTCAATAATACTCACGTGTGAGAAAACTGTTGAGTCATAATAAACAAAGTAAAAAGAAGATCACTTACAACTACAATAACCGTAAGAAATACAGAATCCAGATTCAATCTCCATTCACAATCGAAGCAGCAAAGATATCCATCATTACAATCTAGGTGGGTAAACCATATTTAATATTCTCTAAAAACATGATTTAAAAAATAAGTAAAAAGATAATAAAAACTAAATAAATTAAAATTGATGAAAACTGTAAACTTACGAAAAGTCAAAGCATGTAAAAAGAATCACTTGATAAACAGTATTAAAAGCATTCCATATCCTACAGAACTTCTTATTTGGAACCTGTTGGAGTTGTGTAGATAAGATGCCCCTCACAGTCATCCTATAAATAGGAAGGGTGAGTACCGGGAAAATAAGATGAAAATAAAGATGAATTAATATTTGAACAAGAAACTAATATTGTGTATTAATACAGGGTGCTTATCTTGGGACGCAGAGGATCAACATGATTCGTATCTGGGGACACAAAAGATTATCAAGACCCTATTTTGGAACGTACAAGATTACCAAGTTCGTATCTGGGGATACAAAAAAGAATAAACAACAACGGATTTGAGTCATATATTGAGGACAAACTCACCCAAAATACGTCACAGCATATATAAGTTTTGGATTGGATATGGTATTCAATCTACTATTGGATCTACATTGAGAAGTTACGTGGAAGACTCACAACAATCTACTTACTGAATATTGAAGAAAAATCAAGATATTATAATATAATTAAGTTAAGTAACAATTAGATTCATTTGAGCACCTAGTACCTTACACAACACGGTTACACGGGTCTATATCTAAGTCTTCAAAGATAAATTATACAAACCTGGTTTATAAAATTGTTAAAGAATCATCGCAGGGCTATCCATCTGAACAAGTGATTGATCAATATATTGAGATCAAAATCTTCTACATTCTTACGTTCTTTTTATTAAATAAGTTGATAAAGCATCTCTTTTATTTATTTGAACATCCAATTTTGTTATTCAACATATATCAAGGAGAGTTATCGGAAATATGGGAAGAATCTAGAGGTGCAAGTGAGCTGAATCGTGATCAAGAAGGAGGCGCAGGCGGGATAGTGCTGAGTCCCAGTGCAATTACCAGCCGTGAGGCGAAGCTTAGTACCTCATTGTAACAAGTACCATCATCCAATACTTCTTGATAAGACGACACCGATTCAATAGGGAACTTAATTGACGTCTACAAGTTGGAGTAAGGTATTTGTTCAAGACATTGTTGAAACGATTCTTTTTTTCCTTTAATTATTGTAACCAAGTATTTCATTTTTCAAGATTTGGTGAGCAAATTATTGCTCACCGTTACATACATATTAATGCTGACAACTATTTTGTAAAGGGGGTAATTTGCTTAATGGGGTAGTTAAGTTGGGTAACAAGCTGAAAAAGTTTGGGAACCACTGGCATAGTTTAACAAAAATGAATGCAAACTCAAGCATTTCTTAAGTTTCGTAAGCACAAATGCAAAAATGCAAAAATGAAAAAGACTTTACAAAACAGCATTTTTGTTTTTTGCATTTGTGCTTATGAAACGTAAGAAATGCTAGAGTTTACGTTCGTTTTTGTCAAACTTAGGGCAAAATCGTAAGAAATGCCAAATTATGGGCATGATTACGCAAAATGTAAACAAACAATATGGCGCCATGGTAGTCCCGTTTGAATTGAATGTTTCATTCAGTAAAATCAGCTATAAATATAATCTCTTCCAAATAGACAAACTCCATCCCAATAGTAGATCAATTATTTGTAATATAAACCATTTGTTATGTTTTTATTTCTGTTTATTCCAAATCGATGGGCTCCATCACAACAGGTGATTCCAATTGTTTGTAAACAAAAGTAAACTTTGCAAGATCGTGGTTGTCTTTGCACGAAATTCGTGCTAAAACTGTGCAAGCATATCTTACCAAGCGAGCGTAAGCACAAATGACAAAAGCGAAAACAGTCTAGGTTTGATAGATCAGGAAATTATCGACAATTGCGGATTGCTATTCACAATTCAAAATTTTCAGACTTGTTTGTTCGAAGAAAGCCCCTCCCCCCCCACCCCCCCCCCCCACCCACACCCCAAGCTACATTTTCCTATGTTGAAATTTAATAAACATTGCGGATTGGTTCATAAACAAATTTCTAATTTTTTTTTTTCATTTTCATTGTACTCTTTATGGTATTTTTATTAAATAAGTATTAAATAATTTGATCGTGAGCACAAATGGCGTTATGAGTTCAAATTTTTATTTTCAAAAATGAATACTAAAAATATTTGTGATAATAAAAATAAACTTTTGTTACCAAGAAAAAAAAAAAAAAAAATTTGTTTTATGTTTTGGTTGCAACATTTCCCATGAAATGTACAGTGCACACTCATACCAAGAAGAGTCGAAATATTATAAAATTGGCATTAAAGTACTATTTATATATATATATATATTTTTATATAGTTATATATATATTATATATTTATTATATATATTATATATAGTATATATTATATATAGTATTATTTACTATATATAATATATTATAATTTATATATATATAATTATATATATTATATATATATATAATATATATATATCAGAGGCATCCTCACTCGTGCTTAGCATGAGTTAACAATTGAAACAATCAACCTTTTACACAATCATAATGCTATGATAAAATTCTATTTTTATTGCAAAAATTGCTCAAATGTATGAAATATTACATAATAAATACAAAAGTTTATGTAAGATTGAAACAAAAATCATCGCTTTAATTGCTATTTTCAATCCATCTGAAAAGGAGACTAATTTCGTGCCCATATTTGATTGGTACCATGCAGAATATTACTCTAAAAGTGTGTATATGTTTGCCTTTGGCATCTGTTAGTTACATTTTGATAGTTGTATAACCATTTTAGTTAATTAAGGGGAAAAAAGGGAAAAAAAAAAAAACCCCCTTTTTTCTTTTTTTTTTTTAATTTTAATTTTTTAAAGTTTTTTTTTTTTTTATATATAATATATATTATATATATATATATATATATATATATATATATATATATATATATATATATATATATATATATATATATATACATTATATATATTTTAGAAATTTGTGATTCATTCAGTAATAGAATAATAGAAGGACATTCATTCAGCAGTTTGTGAAATTAAAGAATATCTTTCATTTCAGTTTATACATTTTTTTTATTATTATTTATTTATCCACTTTAGTCATTTTGTTATTGGATTTTGAACCGATTATTAACATATATAATATTATCTTCCACCAGATTAGTATTCGAATATTGGTTGTTTGATTATTAAGGTTCGAATTGAACTATTTTTATATCGTTTTTTTGACTGAAATAAATTCCCGAATAATCTGGAGATATGGTCAGACAGTTGATAGGAGGCTCATTCCAAGAACATCCCCGTTTAAGGGTAGGTGTTTAATAATAATTGGGTCAACTAATCAATTAATAATTGTCCAATATAAATTTTGATAATGAAATTAGAGTTTGATTAAATATAATCTTTTTACTTTAACCTGTTTAAATTGTCATGTTAATAGAATAAACTACAATGAGGGTTTTCTCTCAGGGTTCGAATTTGGGAGCCTCTATTCTATCACATTCATTATCAAAATTGGGATCCATTATCTACTTTATGAGAAAAACTCCAATATCACCTCTGGAAATTTCTGGAGACTCGATCTAATGGGACTAATTAAAATATTCATTGTGACACTCTCATATATAATAAATATAATAATCAAATGTAATCAAAGTCATACACAGGAATACGAGAGCAAGATTCATCACAAACTATTTTAGTTGAGTATACAATTTAAGAAATTATAACATAACTAATCAATTAATCAATTATTATCTTGATTATTCATTTAACTTAACTTATTCAATGATTTTTGTTTATGTGCGAGAAATTTAGCAATTCTATAAGATTTATATATATGTATAAGTATATAGTCAATATAATCTATCGAATTGATATATTATATTGATCTGTTTATGAGATATGTGCTTTGGTTTCTTCATGCAGGTCACTTATTTATTTAAATATTCATAATATATTCCTTATTTCACAAACCCCGAGCTCTATCCTTCTATGTTTGTGTTGCATGTTCTGACAGATAGAAATATCTGGTAGTATATGTAGTCGCATTCATACAAGGAGGAGTTGTAAATTTTCTTTTGTTAATACATGTATATAAGCTTTAGTGCAGAGTTTCCTTTGTAGCTTGTGTCCTGAGTTTTTCTTTAGTCTAAATATTGTTTTGTTTCATATATTTTGCTTATTACTGATTGTGTTTTTATTTGTTTGCGAGCGCTGCTGTTCTTCTTACCTTCCTTTCATCATCTTATGCCATACTCGTTTGCTAGTCTATTAAATCTGTGAGTGTACAGGCCATAGATATCAGCACCGGTGGAGATGCAGAGAGAATCCTCAACACCCTGAGCATGGGGTTCGTTCTTGGCAAACATAAATGTATATGGTATGAGTGTTGATCCATCACGCTGGCGTTATTACTAGATATAGTATAGAATATAAGATAATAATATATTATACATATTATAATACCATAGATATAAATTGAGGATAGAATAGCAATCGCTCACGATAACATAATTGGCGCCTGCCAGATCTCTTCTGTAAAAAGAAAAAAAGAAAAGAAAAAAATATAAATCAGTGGTATGATGTTTTATATGCAGCGATGGAAGAAGTGGACAGATCCTGGTCTTTCGTGAAAATACCCAACTCAAAAGATTTATCGTCCTGCTGGTTTGCCATGCTGTATGTGTTTTCAACACCTTTTTTGATGAAGATTCCACAAACAAAAAACAACAACCATTCCCAACAGATGACTTGACAAAACTGGCTCTACAACACAACAACAGAATATTTTGCAGATAGACAATTTAATTACAACCCTAAATAGAAAAATATGAAAAACCTCGAAAAAAATGAATACTAATGCTAACGCTGCATATAAACTACGAACCACTGATTATATGACTTGCAAATACTGCCCTTTACAGAGAGATGCTGGCAAGGTCGCCAATTATGTTATGGTGAGCGATGCAACTTGCAATTCCCCAAGGAACAGGATAAAAAAGAAAGAAATGACTAACTCAACAGCACCAGTAAGAAGGCCAGCGTGTGGATCAGACACCTCACCCAATATAATTTATGTTTTGCAACGAACGTAACCCGATGCTCAAGTTTGTGTTGAGGATCTCTAAAAAAAACAACAAAACAAAAAAAAATGCGTCCTCCACAGTGATGAATATCTTGGCCTGTACACTGACAGATTTAAATAGACTGCAAAAGGAGCCTACTACCAAGAATGAAGAACAGAACAGAAGAACTAAGAAAGGACGAGCAGCGGCTTAATCTGAGAAAAGCTTTGAGTCAGTAATAGCAAAAAAAAAAAATAAATATAAAAAAAACAAAAAAAAACATTCTCAATCTACATAAAAGCAAAAAACAAAAAACAAAAGCGGTTGTGAAGATAAAAAAAACTCTGAAAATAACATAGAAAGTATGAAGTCAGTTTTGCGATACTTAGAGGATTAAAAAAAAATAATAACCAACTCTCCTTGTATGACAGCTACTCATAAACTACCCAGATATTTTATCTGTCAGAACTGCCACACAAACATAAAGAGAGATAGAGAAAAAATAATAAGGTTAGATGAAATAAGAAATATATTATGGAATTATGTAAATAAATAAGTGACCTGCATGAAGAAACCAAAGCACATATCTCTTAAACAGATCAATATAATATATCAATTCAATAGATTATATTGACTATATACTTATACATATATATGAATCTTATAGAATGGCTAAATTTCTCACACATAAACAAAAATCATTGAGTAAGTTAAATTAATGAATAATCAAGATAATAATTGATTAATTGATTAGTTATGTTATAATTTCTTAAATTGTATACTCAACTAAAATAGTTTGTGATGAATCTTGCTCTCGTATTCCTGTGTATGACTTTGATTACATTTGATTATTATATATATGAGAGCGTCACAATGAATATTTTAACTAGTCCCATTAGATCGAGTCTCCAGAAATTTCCAGAGGTGATATTGGAGTTTTTCTCATAAAGTAGATAATGGATCCCAATTTTGATAATGAATGTGATAGAATAGAGGCTCCCAAATTCGAACCCTGAGAGAAAACCCTCATTGTAGTTTATTCTATTAACATGACAATTTTATTATATAGAGTAAAAAAATTATAATCATATATCATGATTTATGTCCATTTAATTATAAAAAACCTATTTTAACACTGATACCTTAAATAGGAGTTTTGGAATGAAAAAAAATATTTGAACCATATCCAAAGATTTCGGGATATTAATTCAGTCAAATAACGTATATAAATGTTTAATTCGAACTTAAATAAAAAACAACTCAATATTCGAAAATACTAATTGTGGGAAGATATTATAAATAAAAAAATATGTTAAGTAGAGAGGGTTAAATCAAATAAAAAAAAATGAGAAATAAATAAATAATTTATGTCTCATGCATGAAAGATATTCTTCTTTCAAAAAATGCTGAAAATTAATCTAGAAATTTCTTCAGAATGAATATATATAAAATAATCAATATAAATAAATAATAATATAAAAAAAAATAAAAATATATATTTTAAAATTTTAAAAATAATAAAAACAATAAATCTAGATATTCATTTTTTATATATAATATATTATAAATATATATATATATATATAATGATATATATAAAAATAATAACAAAACAATAAAAAAATAAAAAAAAATAATAAAAAAAAAAAAAATAAAAAAAACAAATAAAAAAAAATGAATATATATATTATATAATATATATATATAAAAATAAAAAAAATATATAATAACAAATTACATAATAAGGATGATAAAATAATATACATATAAACAGGAAGAATAGCAAAAAAAATGCTAAATATACAGTCGCCAAAGAGCACAAATATACAAAAATAATCAATATAGTAAAAATCATGAGAAAAAAAAATTGATTAACAAACAGTTCTCATAACAATACGTCTATTCACGCAGGTATAATATAAATAGAAATATTAAATTCCAAGATAAGTATAGAATATAATATAAAAAAATAACAAATATATATAGATATATAAATAGTAATATTTCATATCATTTGAGCAATTTTTGCAATAAATATATGATTGTGTAAAATGGGTTGATTGTTAATTGTTCTAACGATCATGCTAAGCACGGTGTAGGAGTTGCCTATGATATATATAATATATACTAATATACTATTATATAATATTATATATTCATATATCCCATACACTCAACACATAAATAAATATATGTTATACATAT
>JABUQX010054872.1:0-17500 GCA_015478945.1 Trachelipus rathkii
ATTGAAATGCATAAATATATATCGTTAATATAATATAATTTATTATTAAAATAAATAAATATTATATAATATATATATTATAATAATTACAAATTTATATAAATCTAATATATATAATATATAATATATATATAATATTATATATATATAATATTATATATAATATATATATATATATTATAATATATATATATATATATAATATATATATAATATATATATATATATACCAATATTGCTTTTAAATAACAAAGGGAGATTAAGTTTCAAAGATATTTGTTACCATAATACTTAAAATATGCTTTTATATATTATTCAGAATCAATTAGTTAAGATAAAATATAATAATAAATATAGAGGAACTGATAAATAATGGATTATTATTAAAGCAATTCATTAAATTTCAATTTCCATTATTGAGCTAATTCGTGGATATTATGCTAATTCTAAGCACATTATCCACCAATAAATTTATGAAAGGAACCTAAGTATTTAGGTATATAGCAGTACAAGGCTACTAACTTAGAGTAATGCCTCATTGGTGACTTTAAGTAACTCATATCTAATGCACCTTAGGCACCTATCATATATATATGTGGAGCTTGTATAAAACATAACCCTAGAAGGATGGAGCTAAGAGAAACATATATAAAAATATGCCAATAGTGCACTTTGGCTATATTTCACCAGAATATAATGGCGGTATGAAGCCAAACGATCTAACTATGAAGACTGCCACTTATCAGAATTATAGTGAATATTACAAAATATGGAAAAGGTAAAGGAAGGCAATCTCTTCATACCAAGATAAGTTCTCCATCATTCCAGATACACCAAGTTCCTATATAATGAATAAACTATCCCTAATATCATTACCACATCAACCGTATCTCTGTTAAGTTAAACTTGTTTTATGACAAGGATACAATGACATATATTAAAAGAAAAAATGTATATAAATGGAATCCACCTTATTCTTTTGAAGTACTATACTTATAGATACCTATCTATAGTTTAATATATATATATATTATATATTATAATATATAATTAATATAATTATATATATATTATATTAATATATATATATATAATATATTAATATATATAATATATATATATAAAGATATATATATATATTAATTATAATAATATATATAATATATATATTAATATATATATATATATTTATATTATATATATTATATATTAATAATATATATATAATATATATATAAATATATATATTAATATTAATATCTTAATATGCTATGAATTAGTATATATATTATATTATATATATATATAATATATAAGTATGACAGGTTTATTATATTCTACTTAATTCTTTTTTCATGAATGAGTTACTTGTTCATGAAACATGCTTAATATCCTTTAGAATAACTGGGAAAAGATTAAAGTACTTAAATTGAATAATTGATTAGTCAATAAGGTGTTGACATATCACCTAGTAAATGGGGTTCAGTATATAGGATTTATTAAGGAATATTGTAAGATTTTACAAAATTTACATGAAAACAGCTGATTAAAATAAATGACCTCTTTGAAATGTTATTAATATATATATAGTTATAAAAATGGAGTGCGTATTATAACGCCATATGTCTTTAGAGGCGTTATATTACACCGCTATTGAGGACTTTTTTCGATAGAAATTTATATATGGGAGGATGTATGTTGAAAGATAGCGCTGGTGTAACAGATTTAGGTTACCCCACAGGATAATCAATGTTGTACAGTATGATCGCACACTGTGAATAGAATGCACAGATAATACCAGGTTGACTCTTGTACCGTTTCTTCGAATAGAGATTCCATTAGAGAATAGGTACATTCTATGAGTTTTGGGCGCATTGCAGTGTGATACGATGAGGAGGTCAAATCGTGATTAAGTCACAAAGGAGAAATAACAATTTTGCAGAGAGCAAAAGAGAGAGGATATATTATAAAATGCCAAGAGTGCTACTCGAGATCATTTTGAGAGACATAGAGCATGTACTCTCTAATATCTTTGGGAACTTAGTATAAATCTCACAGACATTTGTCAGTATAAATCATTTAAGTTTCACATTTTAAGTAACTCTCTGCGTAATATCTTCGAGAAATACACTTACAATTATTAAAAAAATTTCTAAATAAGTACCCTATAATTATAATTACTACTCTTTAACAACTTTAATTCAAAGGTAGTGTTTAAATAACTTTAATTATAATACTTTAAATGATTCAAGATAAAATAAAAATATATGAAGGTTTTATGTGAGATAACGTCAAAAATAAATAATAAATATTGATTATCTATAAAAAAATAAAATAAAATATAACATTTTTTGTGTTACATAGTGTTATTATTTTTATTATTAAAGTTTCTCATAATTCTTTACACAAAAAATGATAAGAAGTATCGAGGATATATAATATCACATTATATATACACAATACCATAGAATATCAGATACTGATACCTATAAAATAAATAATAAAAGGGAAATTATACTGCCGATACTATCGGTACATATTATAATATATTAATATATATACTATATAATATAATATTAAATAATATTATTAATATATATATTTAATATAATTATATATATTAATAATAATATATATATATAATATATATTAATTAATATTATAATATATATATAATATATATATATATATATATAATATATATATATAATAATATATAGATATATATATTATATATATATATATATTATTAATAATAATATATAAGTATATATATATATATATATATATATATATATATATCTATAATATAATATATATATATATATATATATTATATATATAATATATATATTAATTATTAATATATATATATATATATATATATATATATAATATATAATATATTTAATATAGATATATATATATATATAATATTATATATATATATAATTAATATATATATGATATATATATAATATTATATATATATAATATATATTATATATTAAGGCCTAATGCAACAATATCGTTACCTTGCTGTAAGTTTAAAATATTGAATATGTTACACTCCATCGTAAAAACCTGTATAGGTTAATTTCTCTTGCTTGAGTCATTATGTAAAAATTTGCTTCTTTAGTTTACTTTAAGAGATTCTCTGTTTAAGATACTCTACCATTTTATGTCATATTCTCTATGTCTAACTGATAATCTACGTTTCTTATATATAACAGCTCAGAAGCCATTTTTCGATTAGTAAACATCATCCGAACAACTGATTTGTTCTAGTACAGACCAATTTTTCTTTCGGATATTAAATAAAACTCTATCTATCATGCACTTCATGGGTTCGTTTATACTTAAAATAGGGCAGGTATTGCAGCTGTATCTAATATATATTCATAAGAGATTACATCAAAATTGTGGATAATTAGTGAATTAGCATATATAAACTTTCTCCTCTATGTACTATTTATGAGTTCTTCCTGTGTACCAGTTTTATCAAGGTAAAGAAAGGTTGGGAAGATATGTTAAATAATTTTATGACTATTGATAATATATTGTTAATTCTCATTGTAATTATATGGAAAGGTATTATTCTTTATCTTTCTTCACTCAAAAATATACAATTGACAAGCCTGCCAGAAACAATAATTAAAAGCAACCTTATTTTACTCGGAAAGTTTATATTCAATAATAATTATTTTAAGACAAAATGAAAGCTATTATAATAAATGAAACTATACTATAGAAGGACAATTATATACCTAATGTAAACGATGACTGTGATGTAATGGGAGTTAGATAATATTGTTTAAAAATGTAAAATTCTTTAAAGGTTTTTATCATAACTTCAGAGGACCCTTATTTGTGGCACGGTTAGCGATGTCAGATTGGATCTGAAATACTTTGAGCCAAGTCACATTTTTCCGTCTACATAGCACATATTTTTGACTCCCTTGATGCCGTTATTAAGATTTTCTTAAAAAAAAAATACTCACCCTCTATTAATTACGCTAAAACCAGCCTATAATATATATATATATATATTATATATATATATATATATATATATATAATATTAATATATATAATATATTATATATATATAAATTATAATATATATTTGGACGTAACAAGATTAGTTATATACAATATATTAACAAAAGCTAATAGTTATTCAAATAAAGATATAACTTATAATATAATATATAATATTATAGATTATACTATATTTTTATCAATTTTATCTTCAAAATGAGATAATTATAAAATAAGTTAACTCTATCTGTAATTGATGTTAGAAATTGTTTGTAAGAGTCAGAGAGTAACGACAGGACACTGTCATTTTCATTTTTTCCTTAACATGGTTTTTAATATGTTTATATCATTGAGGACCAAAATTCCGTAAAGCAGATTGTACACGTTGCACGAGTGCTGCTATACGTGTAATAGTTAAACCTCGCTATATGACAATGCATATCTATGATGTTGTGCCTCCTGAAAGCGAGAAAAATAGAAATAATCCAAAGGATATATACCGCACTCTTTAAATTTATGAATTTTATTTGTTAAATTAAGTAGTACCAATGCTTCGGAAAATCACTTATAAATATATATATAAGTGGCTAATCAAGAAATCTAATACATGAGTCAGTCGAAAAATATGCAGAAACTTAGAAAGGGACAGTCCGAGTTAATTATGATTAAGGGTTATATTCTGATAGAAAGATAAAAAATTAGTCCCAGTTATAAGTATTTCTACTATCATATATATCTATATTTTTTTAAACTAATAGTTGGGGAAAAAATTTCTCCTGTTGATAAAATTAATTCAGATTTATATTGGTTTATAATCTTATCTACCCATTACCAACTTTTATTACTCACGGAAGCTACTTATTATCTAACGTATACTCATGCATTATATTCGCAAATATGAACATCTAAATCGTTATCCCTCATACAGTACAATCTTGAAATTTCTATGAGTGGTTTATATCTCATCCTTTTAAGGTGAGTGAACACCTTGTCTTTTATAAGATAAACGGAAGTTGAGTCAAAGCAGAGTAAATAAATGACGAACGATGGTCGAGAATCAATGGAGGGTGTGTAACACGAACTTTTTGAAAACGTTGACTGTTTTATTAAGTCAAAGCGTTATCACATGAGGAGTGTAGTAGTTAATATTTTATCACAACTTCTAGAATAGCGAGCAATCATAGTACGTTCCTGTATCTAGAATTAAAAAGCCCGCTATAAGACTAGAATAGAACTAGAGAGTTCAAAATAGTGGAAGTCTCTGCGAGTTCGCACCAGATGTAAGAGCGGTTGAGTATCGCTACGGAGGAGCAGAAGCAAGTGTCGTTCAGTCGCCTGTTCTGTGTCACAACATATGGAGTGCACAAGTAAGCAATCTTATAAATCAGTGTTACTTAAAACACATATATATTTTTGTCATAGAAGTGCATCTACAAGTAGACATGAGAAAGTTGATTTTCGTACGAGCAACTGACGAATGTGTATTCAACACAAGAGAGAGAGCAATGGGCTTAGAGTCAAATTGGATGCGCTCTTAAGTCATCATTGGATTTTGGCTAACACGTGACACTCAGGATTGCACTCGAGATAAAGACGCATACGGAGAGATGCGACTGTAAATTTACAGAGAGATATAGTCACCGTGGATAGGAGAGTTACTTCCTATTATCTATGAATAAGTAGAATCTCTACCCCTGCAATTTGATAGGCGAGAATATCAAGATGCGCCATCACTCACGATGAATAGTAAAATGGTATTGTAATGAGTATATACCTGAGTAGAATATGAAATACTATATAGCCTATATATCCGAGTGAAATATAGATATACACTGTTATATTGAAATAAATAAACAATATATAGCGATTAAATATTATATAAAATTGATGCTCACAATTAAGCAGGAATAATACACAAAACTGAAAATAACACTGAGTATGGCTTACCTAGGGAATTATATATATAATCCCTTCCAAAAGGGTATATTCAGAATACGTCTTCACAAAAAAAAGCGATAGGCTAGATTTTGGTGTTAATCTCGTCTGACGCGTTGTCGATATTCAGTAAAAATCGAAAACTAGTAAGGACTACGGAGATGTAATATATATGCGAATACTAGAATATATCGGTATATATAGATCGATATGACGTACAAACACATATACTATATATATAAAGAAAAAAGTAATTTATATATCCACATAAATAATATATATATGTTTACATATTATCTACTTTCTTATATATATATATTATATACTTATCAAGATTGAATATCACTTATGTCAGCAAGGAGATTGATAGTTAAATATAACGAGTATGTTAGGTAGAAAGTTACAATAAATATTAATATATATATAATTATAAAATTATACTGTAATTATAAAATATAGACTCTATACGTGAGTTATATCAAAAGCGCTAAAAATCGAGAGATCTATTAGAAGTTATGAGGGGAAAGAAGACAGGTTATATTACAATCTATATAAGTGATATAAATTAAAAATATGAATTAAATATCAAGTACTATATACCAATAATAATATATAGGGTGGATATGATAACTGCTGCGACATGCATAACCCTCTAAAAATGTTGATGAATTACCTAAATTAAGTATATATATGAGATGCGCTACATTAGATTTATCGAGCTCACTTAATTATGAAGATGCAGGATAATAAGAGATTCAATAGATACAAATAAATTAGGAAGACTTTCATTTCAGAGATTCAATAATGAATAACAGAGGTTAAAATGATACGAACGAATCAAACAATAATTAACATTTTAACACATTAAGTATTATGTCATGTGATTATTAATATAAATAATAAATTGAATAGGATATTTTTCGCGTTCAACTGTGTATCTATACAGAGCGGAATATTCTATTGATATAAGACAAGATAGATAATGCAACAAGCATAAATTACAGTAAGACATATCATTGTTGCATATGCATGGACACTAAATGTAATTTCATAACAATAGATATATATACCAATAAAGACATTATCAGATACCACTCTTCTGGAGGAGCAAATAATCTTACCTGGCACTCAACCACGAGTAGAGATTATAATGATGGTCAATATTTATTAAAACTCCTATAACGCGATTATCACACGATGCGATAGAATAAACATATATATACACGAGTCAATGGAGTTTACGGAGGTCTCTCAGACAGCAGATCTTCAATAGTTAGGAGAACACAGTCGGGGGAAGAACATCTCCTGTCGCAGCTCGTAGATGGATGCAGATTTGACCGAGAGAGAGAACCAGCAGAGATGCGCTATGGATGCATAGTATGAGTGATGGCGGGGAGTTGAGAGGTAGATGTAGACTGACGACAGAGCAAGTATCCGAGATGAGAGAGAGCAGAGTATGAGGAAGAGCAGACGCACGAGACGAGAGAGGAGTACGAGCAGAGATAGAGAGCAGGATGCACCACGAAGAGAAGAAAAGAAGGGGAAACTACTATTGATTAAGAGGGAAGTGACGAGCGGACCACCTAGAGAAGAGGGCGAGAAGAAGATGATAAAGCGCGAGAGATAGAGAGATAGAGAGGATAAGAGGGTAACCACTAGATAGTAGAAGAATGAGATAGGAGAGAGAAGAGAGTATATATAATAGAGAAGAGAAGTAGAAGATAGTAGAGTATAGAGATATAGAGTATATAAGAAGAAAGAAGAGATAGTAGATGAATAGATAGAGAGAGAATGAGAGAGAGAGATAGAGAGAGAGAGAGAGAGAGAGTAATAGAGAGAGAGAGAGTAGAGTAAGAGAGAGAGAGAGTGAGTAAGAGAGAATAGAGAGAGAGAGTAAGATGAGAGATAGAGAGAGAAAACGGTCTAAGTATAAGAAGAGATATAGATGAGATGTATAAGAGAGAGAAGAGATGATGAGAGAGAGAGTATTAGAGCAGAGACGATAAGATAAGAGAGATAGAAGAGTAAAAGTAAAGATATATATATCAATATAATGATAGAGAAAGTAAGAGTAAGAGAGAGAGAGAGAGAGAGAGTAGTAGAGATAGATAGAGATGAGTAGTAGAAGAGAAGATAGAGAGAGTAATAGAGTAACTATAGTAAGTAGACTGAGTATAGAGATAGATAGAAGAGAAGTGAGAGGTAAGATAGATAAGATGAAAGATGAAGAGATTAGTATGAAGAAGCATGGAGGTGGGGCAGACGAGAGAGAGAGAGAGGAGAGAGAGAGAGAAGAGAGAAGAGAGAGAGAGGAGAGAGAGAAGAAGCACGAGCGATATTGAGAGGGATAGAGTGCTAGCTGAAGCGAGGCAACTGCACGGACAGACCGTGTGAAGAGAAAAGCGAGGACTAACGCTAGCACGCCGAGCACTGAGTAGTCAGGAGAGAGGAGAGAGACGAATCAGGAGAACCGTCCGCAATCGCAAAGTACGCGAGGAGAAAGTTCCAGCAGCAGTCCGTTCAGAGGCAGAGAGGAGAGAGAGAGAGGAGAGAGAAGAGAGAGAGAGAAGCAGAGAGAGAGAGAGAGAGAGAGACGAGAGAGATGAGACGCCACGAGATAAGTAATGAGGGCAGAGTTATCGACAAGGAGGTATAAGAATTAAATGAGCATAAGAGTAAGGTATAATAGATCGATTACAATGAAATGATATGTGAATAGTTAATAGTAGAAAAAATTGAATAAAGTATTAGCAAAAATCTCAAAGATTCCTCTTCCACTGGCAAATTGTCGTATCTGTCAAAAGACAAGGAAATACCATGATAAGACGAGATGAGATCCAAAAAGATTAGCTGTGACGCACAGAAAATGAAAGACAGTAAAGGGACTGACCGTATGCTTTAGGGACGCCTAAGAAATAGATGCCCCAGAACGAAATAGCTAAATAATTCGCTCACGTAAGCAAGAGCAGGCAGAAAACTAGGGAGAAGAAGTGTATTGTATATTGATGAAGAGAGTTTCAAAAAATTTCTCAGAGAGAGAGAGAGAGAGAGCTGAGAGAAGAGAAGAGTATTCCTTGGGAAGGGAGGAGTAGGCTGAGGTAGTGAAGATGTAGCGTTCCACAGCAGCCCGATGCAGTAATAGATTAGAGAAGGATGCCTACAGCACTAGAATACATGCCACTGGACGCAGACTTCTGAAATATGATGACCGACGACGAGATGTAAACCAATGAAGAGAAAAGTTCTATAGTTATGTAGAGTGCAAAGAGAGGAATGAGGTAAGAGAGAGCACGCAGATAGAGAGAAGTACGAGACGCGTAGCAGAGTCGAAGATGCACGATAAGAGCTACGGATGATCGCAGCGAGCGGAGGTAAAGCAGAATGAAGAGTAAGTATAAATAATGAGTATATGAGAATAATAAATGAAGTAGTAAGTAACTGAAGTATGAAAGTAAAGATAGTAATGATGATAGATAGAGATAGATAAAGTAAGAGATATATAGTATAGTGAATAGATAGAGAAGTAAGTAGCTAAGTAATAGTAAGTAAGAAAGTATATTATATGAAGATAAAGTATAAGTAATGATAAGAGAGAGAGAGAGAATAGAATATATAGTAATAGTAATAGAGTAAGAGAGAGTAAGATAGTAATAGAGTAAGTATCTTATACTTTATACAAAATATTATACTACTGAATTATAGAATATATAATAGATAAAGTTCAGATTATCAAATATATTTCCATCCAGATAATATAGATATTTTAACAATTCTTGGTAAAACCCAAGTATATACTATATTCTACATTATATTCAGTAAGTATATAGTTCATATATATAAATAATATTATATTTAATTTATATATCACAAATAAAAAAGAAAACAATGGATGTCAATGGATGTCAGTGGATTAAAAATATATTATTATCGATTGATAATTATAACAGATTACAAACTAATATAAGTTTAATCATTTCTTCGTTTATATAACTCAATTACTACATTATATATTTATTAATAATAGAAATGAGTGCCTCAGAATAGATAACATATATATATAGCTCAGACTATATTCTATAATATGATGTAGTGTATTATAGTATATATGTGAGATATATAATATATAAAAGTAATATATATATATTACATTAATATATATATATACTAAAACGTCAATTTAAGATATCTAATACAATTAGTCTTCTAGTTAATTAAATTATATATATAAAGTCGTAAATATTTTTATTTATACTCTTAACCATTTTCTAATTTAACATAAAATGAATTTTCTTTATATTTATATTATAAATTAATTATTATTAATTTCGAATTTATTTATTTATTTATTTATTTTAATCAGATTATAATCTGACTTATCAAACAAACAATACACTATTATATGTAAAGATATTGGAATAATAAGATAATTATATATATAATTAGTTATTACATACAACATACTTAAATAGAATCACAGATTATTTATACACTCACTAAAGATAACGAACTTAAACTTTTATCTCACATCCAATACTTCTTGACTAGAAATCTTGACTCTCACTATTATGAGAGCTCAGTATAAATACGTAACTATATCGAGAGTATACTTACTATAACTAATTCATATCATATGAGCTAGTGGGTTTCACACACAGAGATGACTGTTAGACTTTTGCCATAGTTATTATACGTAAATAAAAGAAAAAATAATTAATTTAAATGATATAGATTAGATCACTCTCATCTCTACCATACCTCGATAAGGATTTGCAAATCATTTATTTAGCTCAAATTCGCTTGCTAAGTTAGGTAAATCTATGATGGTGCGGATCATTCAGAGGATATTTTGGAATTTACTTAATATAATATAAAAAACTATAAGATCCTTAGACTAAAAGTATAATTATTGATAAAATTAAAATAACAATAATTATACTTTTTAATTTATATATTTACAATAAGAATTTCTTTAATATATCACACACTTAAACTACTTGGTCATTTTCAAAAAGGTGCGGATGAGGCGAGAGAAAAGTAGTTCAGAGGAGATATACTTTTGTATAAGTTGATCACTCGTGCACGAGAAGGCAAAGTCGAGATGATACTATTTTTCTTGACTACTCGCGAGAGTCGGATGTATCTCGCATAGTCCCACGGCTTGGTCCGTGGTAATGTGCCGCTCGGCGTGAGACACTACGAGAGGATACATAGGAGGGACACTCCGGGAGGCTGAAGCACAACATATGAGAGGATAATATTGATAGTCAAGTAAAGGAATAACCTGGAGAAAAGAAAATTTGAAAGATGGAAAGAGAAGTTAAGAAGAAAGTGATGCATAATAATATAGGAGTGAATATAGGCAGGTATTAGGTAGAGGGATTAATTGGTTGTATGGCCCTACATATGTGACCAAGGGATGAACTACCAACATATTGTAATAATAGTAAAGAAGATGCCATAATTAGAATAGGAAATACAAAAGTTCAATCAGACATAGCAGTCATAATATATATCAATAATACAAAATCACATTTATATTATCACATAAAATTAATATACACACCCACTTGTACTATCACATACACAATCACACAACACACTCACATACACAATCATATACACTCTCACATGCACAATCATATACGCTCACAACACAATCATATACACACTCACAAGAACACACAAACGCAATCCCGTACGCAATCATATACACTTACATGTACACTCATACACCCATACACCCGTACACAATAATATACATCCACTTGTTTATACTCAAATACAACCCACAAATTATAAGGAGCTCTAGTCGTGCGCAGAGGAGGAGCGATTTATACTGATGTGACATCATTGTAGAAAATTTTATATTCGTCAGCTTGTTATCCTGGAATCAGTACCTTTAAAAATTATATGATAAAGCAAGTCAACTAATCCTATATCATCAGGTGGCATACGATGAGTAAGCTGGAATTTAACATATTTGTTTTTGAGTCTATTACCTTTGCAGAGAATCGACAATCGTCGAAATACCAGTTCGACGGATTAGGATATATATATAATAATGATTTTCGCGAAATATTCTAAGCTTCAGATATCCGAATTCAAATATTATGATATAATTATGCTTCAAATTATAAATAATAAATTAATATATATATATTGTTATATTATCCATAATATTATTATTCGTGCTCTAGAGAAAGGAATATTAATTGTTTTAAGTATTACCAATATAAATAAACTTGAATATACATAATAATTAATTTAATGTTATTAATATTTTTCAAATAAATATATTAAATATCTGAATTAGTAAATTCAAATAAAATCAAACTTCTAAGTTGTCCCTAATTAAAATCCTGGCAAACACATTTCTTCTCAATAGCATTCTCTTCTTGAATAATTCTTGCAGATGTTTAATTTCATTCTAAGATTACTTTCTCGTGTGTTATCTTATTACTTTTATCATCTCCACTCGTTGATTGATTATTTACCTAGGCATACCAACATATCATTTCATCTATCTATAGTTCACAGGCTATGCATCTCTATAATATTTTTCAACCATGATTTTTTTCCTCAGAGTTCATTTGAATACAGTAGAGCACATTTATGTAATGTGCTGTTCCGGGTGCGATGTAATATTAATTATCTCTCAGATATCAATGCACTTACATGATGATATTATAATTCCAAATTACCTGGATTAACCACCATTTTGCGAGATAACTGAGACAACTTGATACCACTCAGTTAATATCTGTGCCATCGATATACTACTCTACTTATTGATTTCAAATAGGGGTCTAATTTATTACTATGAGATCTTTCACCTTATTCCAGCTCCAGAATCTATTTTGCAGACTTTAGCAATGTTAAATTTACTATTAAGCTTGGTTCTATACATAGGAGAACTTTTCCTAAGTATAAGTTATATATATGTATTTCACTACTTTATATATCAATTGCAGGCAACATTATAATATTTTATTATTCATATCATAACTATCTAACATAAAGTTTATATGCACATTATGTTTAACACATACTTACTTATGTTATCTTTACAGAATAACCATATCACCTATATTATTCTGCAGTAACATAGAGGGGTTTTGGTATCAGGATTCTATTCTATATTATGTCTATCTAAGTTATAATTCTCAGTCAGACTTAGGAATCCCCTATATACCTGCATTCATGTTCCTTATAAATATTCATTTTTATAAATGCTTTATTATATATTACTGATTAGTAGTTTGTGGTTAGCTGAAATATCATATTTTTGGAATGGCTGCCAGATAGGTGAGTATTAATCCCTTGAGCTTTATAGTAAATCAAGAGATGTCTGCACAATATTCACAGGTGTAAGATATGTGTAAAGAGTTATCGAATAGATTGGTGGCGAAATATGATTGTTGACTCGACCAAAAGTACATAGCTTAATCGCAATATATCTTTCCTAGTGTATGCTTCTCATGTGTATTTTGAGGGTCATATTCTACGTGAATTCCATTAAACTGTATATAACTTCTTAATCTAGATCTTAGTTTTAGTTTCAACTGAGGTAAGTTTATGTAATATAAGTGGGAACCTCGCGCACGAAGCTAAACACGTATGTCTGAGTTGTGGATATCTTTATAGTGTTTTTGTGATTTGGTTTTGATTTGGTGGGAGGGGTTTAAGCTAGATTACCCCATCTTCACCGGAACTAGGTCCCACTCTCGGCATAACCTCCCTCGCCGTCTTTGCGAACTAATTTTGCGCTGCCTAGTTGGGGCTGCGAGGTGTTCCTCCAACTTTTTTTTGTATTTCATTCCTCTTGTTTTTTTTCCTGTGTGTTATATAGAGTCCCCACCACCCTCTCTATCCCCTACTTCTTACATGACAGTCTCTACCTAAATATATGGGTGTAAAAATTGGCGCCCGACACACTTTAGTGAGGAGCGTTTTCTGTGAATGATATCATATCTGTGGTGAGCAAAGGAGTCATGAGTAAAAGTAGCCCTACACATAACATGTTCACTTCTGGCGAAGTTCCATACTGCGCCGTCACAAACACCTACTAAAAACACAATAATCAACACTGATAGACCTGTTTAGTCAGCTGGTCCCGATAAGTATATAGATATATTATGTTTAAGTATATAGTATATTTCAGTTATTATTATCACAGGTAATACACTATATATTGAATGTATGATTTGGTAAATTAATCACGTGAGAGAGAAACTTGCGTTTTAAGAAGTTAGCATAATGTGCAAAACTTTAGTTCACATATAAAAGAAAATTGCAATAAAATATATAATATATTAAATATAATAGTATTCAACCACAGGTACAAAACGTTGGTCCAAGCAGGATCTGTGCTCAATGACCCTCACTTCAGGTAACACAAAATAAACTGTATTGGAAAAAAAGTTAAAAACTACTCTACACCAACTGTATTCTGTAACTAAATTAATCAGCTCTTGCGTACTATTTGCGAAATATCAACCCCAATTCTTCCTACTGTTACTGTCCAATAATCATTTTTTTTTATTATTCCTTTGTATAACATAATTAATAAAGCATAACTTAAAAAGATTCATAAACACTTTGTAGGGTTTCATGGCTCCAAAATAGATTTCAAAAGTATCTGATCCCTATTGGCAAACCAAAAGTTTTGGGGGGAAAAACTTTATAGATATTTTCATGTATTTGGGACTAAAAGACTAGATGTAGGACCATGAGTGACTAAGGGAGCCGAAAAGTAGTTGTTAGAACTTGTTCTTATACAAGGAACGTTCACTAATGGAACATTATTTAAAGATTTCTCACATCCTCTTGTCTTGCAAAAATTAGGTGTTGATATAGAGTTCTTTAAAAAAACCATAAAGCAACACCAATGCGTGTTTTGGCATAGTATCAAAACAATACTCGCTCATACATTCATATTTTTAAACTTGAACGTCAGCAACGAATCACTTTAACACAACCGATGCAGTATAAACTTTGAACCGAAGACTGATCCCGGATTTTTTGTATTTATCATATCTATTACAAAGTAACCGATTTTACAACTAATCGATTTGGATCTATCAATATAAATGTATGGCCGTATTGGCAACTTATCCTAATATAACACAAAATTAACTGTATTAAAATTATCAAACATTTTCCTCTTCTTTTGCACATACACCAATTCTCTCTTCCAATAATCATTTTTTTTTATTATCTAATTTTAAGCTGAAAAAATGGAGGCTAGGTTAGATTTCAAAGATCTGATTGCAGATATTTCAGATTGGGTAAGAGGTGAGAGAGGTGATTAGGGAGAAAGGGGTGCTGCAGAAGGGCAGCGGGTGGACAGTGTCAATGTGATGCCTTTACCTATCCAGCAGGAAATGTTAACCTTCCTTAGAGAGAAGGGAGAAAGTAAAGATAATATTCCCGAGCGCAGGCCATTCTTCACAGATCTGGTAGATCAGAGAAGCACTCCTCTTCAGGAGTTGGTTTCAACTATAACTAATGAATTAGAAGTTTTGTGCAAGCAATATGCTCAATTGCACTTACAGCAACAACACCCTGGTGCTGCTCCCAGTGCTGCTGTACACATAATCAAAAATAGAGTAGAAAGGTAGATGTGATTTGTGATAATCTTTCAGTCACACAGATGCTTAAAAAAGTGACTGACGCTAATCACTTGCTAGCAAGGGAGCAGCAGTACCTAACTTTCTCGTCCGAGTATGATTTGACTGTACATCATATTAAATCAGAAGAAAATATCCTTGCAGATTTTCTGAGCAGAAATCCAGCTCAAAGACTCACTGAATTACAATCAAATTTTCCCACTCCTTACACTTCTGTGATAAATGCAAAGTTTCAGCAACAAGTTCTTCTCTCCAACTTGAAATTCAAAAATCTGAAGCAGAAGTCCTTTCAGATGTATCCTGCAATAATGTCTCGGTTACATCAGAATTTCTACCCCAGCAGAATTCTTCAAAAGAGGATGACGGTTATGCACTGCTCTTGCATCAATTTTCAATATTTCCGCCAATGAAGTATTTAATAGCTTCACGTGTTAAGATTGGACTTACAAAAGAATTGCAAGCAAGCACAAGAATCTGATGTTACAACTTCAGAAATAATTTAAAATAACAAGAAAAATACGCGGTCTGGCTTAAACTGTCAAAAAGACTCTATTATTATCGGAATGACTTGGTCTCACTTAGTCGTTGATGAATCTATTTCACTTTCACCACGTGTCTTTTGCTTTTCCAGAATCCTTAATTTCTGTCCTGTTATGTTCTTATTCTCACTCTTTAGGGCATTTTGGTGTTAAAAAAACTCTGGCATCCCTTAGAAAGCGCTTTGCATGGAAAAATATGCCAAAGTTATGTAAAGCAATTTGCTTACAAAGGTGTGATGCATGTCAGAGATCAAATCTTTTCGCAAAAATAAGACCCTCCATTATGAAATCTTATTATAGGCCAGTATCGGCCAGAAATTTTCAAGTAGTCCAATATTGACATCTTCTTAAAATGCCTGCAATGCAAAAAGCTTATAAGTACCTTTAACATTGATTGAGTAGTCCTCCCGTAATCTCTTGCTTTCCCTTTGAGAAAAACATAGGAAACCTCCCTCTCTAGCCCATTTAGTGGAGGTAATTACTAAGAATTTACTACACCATAGCTGAGTGGTTTAGGAACTTACGTTTTCTGATAGAGGAAAACGCCAGTTTACGTCGGGAACTCCTTAATCAAGAGTGTGTGTGAGGGAGTTAGGCATCACCGGCATAAACTTTAACCTCCCCTATACCCCACAAAGCAACTGGCCTCATCGAAAAACTCCCATAGAACATTGTTGAGATCTTGGCGAGCCCATGCTGTCTCGAGATGACGTTGGGAAGATTGTTGGAAAAAGCGTATTATTTGGCTAGATCTTCTCCCATTGTGCATTGTCGTTCTGGCTTACTGCCCGATTGAATTTCAGTAAGAATCACCCCTGCCAGTTCTTAATGATCGGAGTCAAAATCCAACTCTCCCTGGAGCCATTAATTAAATCAGCTGCGAGTCCTCCTTTTCCCCCTGTCCATTGAAAACTTACGCTGTTCAAAAACTAAAATATCTTTCTTAGCCGACTCCCTTTCTGTCTCCCAGAAGTTTACTTGCCAAAGAACCCCAAAATATATGTGCCAAATAGTTCTGCAAGAAATGGCAAAATTTGTACTAGTTAAAAAAACAGCAGTATGGTATGGAAGAAACAAACTAGAACCCATATATTTTCATGGCCCCCATCCCATTTAGTAAAGTTATCTGGAAAAAATAATGTTGTACATAAATAAGCAATAATACAAGTACAATATTCTTCCGTGAAAATTTAATAAATTATTGTAAAGCTTGAGTATGTTAAATAATGAATGTGAAGAGTTAGATGATTTTATAAAAAAAAAAAAAAAACAAAAAAAAAAATTTACTATTGTATTATAAAGTTTATAAATATTCTAATGCCCAGTAACTATTGTGATTTAAGTGATATAAAGGTG
>JABUQX010054872.1:22500-34091 GCA_015478945.1 Trachelipus rathkii
CTCGCCCCCTTTTTCTGTGGAAAGTAAAAGACTCTTCAGAAATGGAGGATCAATTTATTTTCCAAAAAAAAAATCTGATGCGCTCAGAAACGGGAGAAATGTTAATGTTTTTGCACTACAATTTAAGAGTCATGCTTTGACTACAAATAATAATGATAATATTGCTTCAAGATCTTACTATTTAGTAAATTAAAGAAGGATTTTTTTTTAAAAAAACAAAAAATGACAAAATTGTTCATTTAATGTAAGATTTTTAATATTGCTATTATTTTTCAGTGGTTAAATAAATAAAAGGGTAATTAACTAATATTTCTTTAGCAAAGATAAAATATAAGAGAATTCTATTACATTAATTATATTTTTTAAAAATCTAAAATAGTTGATTTAGCAAAATTAGGCATATATATATATATATATATATATATAATTATATATATATATAATATATATATATATATATATAATATATATATAATAATATATATATATCGATATATATATTATATAATAATATATATATATAATATATATATATATATATATATATATATATATATATATATATATATATATATATATATATATATATATATATAAAGAATTGGAATCGGAATCGGCACTTTTGACTGGTATCGGAATCGGCATCGGCTGGAAATTTGGAATTGTCCCATCACTAATAATTATTATTAATATTATTAAGAAAGTAACAGTTGAGGTCTCCTGGTAACTGCATAAATGAGGTCTCATCTTTGAGCAAAGATCAAGAAGCGTCGAAAATTCAATACGAAACATAATTCAAGTAGATGTAAATCTTATGTATGTGCGTTACATGCACCGGAAACAGAAAAGTAGTAGAAGAATATGACGCAAATCGAAACCAAAGTCCAGCCTTACTACCGCTTGACATCCTTAAGTGAGAACTCGTCGGTCAGAAAAATCCACCCCAGGGCTTCACGGGAATGCGACGAACCCTCATAGTGGCATCTCGTCAATGTAGGGTTCATCCCTTAGCCCAGGTGGGCCAAAACCATACCCCCTCACAAAACCCCGCCATCCACCCCTATTATACAAATTTCTTCTCGCCTCTGCCAAACGCACATTCCTCTCCTTCAGGCATTCCTTCATTGACTCTATCAACTTTTTTTCTTGGTGTCCCAAACGCGGTCAATTCCAAGCACACTCACCACTATATATCCGCTTAACCAACCGACTATCATCCATCCTTTCAAAATGACCAAACCATCACAATGTACTTTCATTTATACTCTGATTTACTACTATCTTCACACCACACAACGTCCTAATGCGTTCATTCCTCATTTTATCAATTCATTCCAAACATAACACGCCCTTAAGATTCTCCATCTGAACACATTGTACTTGTAGATCTAAATCTCTTATACCAGACCATAGTTTCATTACTATACATTAACACAGATAACAACGTACCCTCTTGTAAGACCCTAGCGCACTCAAGACTTGGTCTCTTTACATCCACCAACGACATAATTGCACCAGCTACCTTCCTGCCATTCCTACTACAATCTGCATCATCCGTTCCCTTTTCGTCCAACATATATCCTAAATATTTAAACTCAGACACTTGTTCCAGCTGCTCACCATCAAACAACTTCACACCGAGGACTGTCCTCACTCCCAACCATAACCTTACTCTTATCTACGTTTACTTTCAAACCTCTCCTTTTACACACCCTGCCAAATCTCCCTACCAATCATCTCAAACTCTCTTCAGAATCACGACACAAAACAAAATCATCCGCATATAATAGGTAGGGCACCCTCCACTCACCTCCATTCTCCATCATTCTAACATCTGACACCATTTCCTGCCACTCCATCTTTAATTTTTTTCATAACCCCATCCATATACAAATTGAATAACCAAGGAGACATAACACATCCCTGCCTCACTCTGCTATTAAAATTAAATCAATAACTTTTGACACCATTTACTCTTAAACAAGCATCACTATCGTCATACATACTGATTACATTGCAGAAACCTACCACCAACACCATATATTACTAACACCTGCCAAAGAGATTCCCTAATAATCCTATCACACGACTGTTGCATAAGCCCATAAAACCTAAATACAAATTTATTCTTCTTCTCCCTCATTTCCTCAGTCATTTGTTTCAATGTAAAGATTTTGATCCACACATCCTCTACCACTATCCTAAACTTCCATTTGTTCTTCACCAATCTAGTCGCTTCAAATCACTCAAGCGACTCCTTCGAGCTAAAATACGCAGCATATATCTTCGCTCTACAGACCTCAATAAACTATTCCCCTATAATTCCTGACAATGTTCCCTTATGCATCCCTTACCCTTATATAAGGGTCTATTACTGCTCTCCTCCAATTTCCCTAGGAACTATACACTCCATAAACGCTTTATTACACAATTCCAAATCCAATCAATCACTCATCTCGCCTCGTTCTTGATCATTTCACCAGTAAGTTTTCATCTATACCTGCGGATTTTACAATTCTTCACTTTCTCACTGCTAACCGTCATTACCTCCTACTGCTATAGACCTCATCCCCACCAAAATACCTATTCCTTCTTGCACCATCAAAACCACAAAAATTTACTATCACCTCTTCATTAACTGTTAATATTATACAGATTCCTCGAAGTGTTTCCTTTCACACTCACCTCATCCTTTTCATAGTTACAACAAAATGCAACCATTCCTATTCATCTATCGCTAATAGCAGGTTTCGCCCCGTTATTCTCATTCTTACCTTTCGCAAACTTCCCCTTCTAGACGAGGCTTCCTATTCCCGTTCTAGTCCCCAGTCATCTCCTTCCAAACTGTTCATTTACCTCTTCTTTTTCCCCACGTATCCACCTTTTAGCATTTCTCTTTTCATCCTTATATAATTCCAAACCTCTTCTTTGAAACTTCATCATTGGGCTTTAGTACATTTTTTTTTCTTTTTTTTCCCCCTTTTTTTTTTTTTTTTACTTTTTTAAAAACCCGGCTTGCATGCACTCTCATTCCACCACTCACTTGTTACACTTCTTACTTCCTACTTTAAGCACAGTCCACATACTTAATTGCACTGTTAACAACTACTTCCTTCATTTGCTCCCAGATTTGTTCAGTTTCAACTTGTTTACATTCAACTGATTTACTTGCGAATGCTCTTAGATACTTATCCTTATTACCTTGTTCACTTAACTTCTCACTTCTTTCCGTATTACCTTCCTCTCCATCCAAGCCCCCACTAACTGAATTTAACATAAAACATAATGATCCGATAATCCCATTAATAATCCTCTCACTGATTTAACATCCAACACATACGTCAACATTTCCTTCTTCACGTCAACACAAATCATCATACCTTTTCCACTTCGAAACCATCGTCTACCTACACCAATTCTAGTATACTTATGGAGTCTGTGTTTAAAGAAAGTATTACTTACACCCATACCTCTCTCCTCACAGAAGGCAATCAACTTCCTACCATTCTCATTTTCTCCTGACACCCTAAACCCACCTCTTTTCTGATCACCTATCCAACCATTTAGGTCCAACTCCTCCAACACAATCAATCTGAAGCTCCTACTCACCCCATCCAAAACATCATTCAGATTATCACAGAAAATCGTGCTCTCTTCAACATTTTCCTCAGATGGACCAACATCAAAACCACACATACCTTGACCTTTTCAAACAAATTTAACCATTAGAATTCTAGTACTCACACACACAAAGTCTACCAAAATTCTGTACCACAAGTCGCTCATCAAAATTGCAATTCCTTCTCTCCCTCTCTCATTCCTTTCCACACCAGCACACACAGCTTTTCACACACACCCACTCATTTTCACCGTTTTCTTTCATCTTTGTTTTTCAGTCAAGCGAGCAATCCAATTTGTTGCCCCTTTCTAAAATCATCCATCACCTTCTCCTCAACTTTATTCGCTTTGACATTCCCATGTTACCCATTATCGATTCCATTAAAATTTCCGCCGAAATTCGAAGGCCGTTTTACGGCGATCACGACATAACCGAGGTATGCATTAGCATTCCTAGCAAGAGATGTGTGGTAGCAGCCAACCAGACTACCACCATCCCTTAGTCGCCTTCTACGACACGCAGGACATACAATGTGGGCAATTCTTTCTCCCCGCACATTAGGGATATAAGTTGTAGGGATGTCTGTAAGATGTTGTCTAGAAAGAGGGGTGAAGGAACTTTAATTATGTGTATATGATATGTGGATAAATGGTGGTGTCTGTAAGATGTTGCATGGTGGATGAGTAATTAATATATATTATATTATATAATATATATATATATATAATATATATATATAGTATATATTATATATAGTTATATATATATATATATTATATTATATTATATATGTATATATACATTCTAGTATATAAATTTAAAGATGTTTTTTTTTTTTTTTTTTTTTTTTTTTGACAAAAATAAAACACCTTCACCCACGGCAGAGGCCCTAATCATGGAAGGAGGTGGTACTCGTTTAATTTTTTTGCAGGACGAAGCAAAGCCCAAGGAGAGAATAGCTTCACACATTCTCCCACCCGACCAGTTGTGAACCTGGGACCCTTCGCTTTGTTTGGCGAGTGCTCTACCACTGAGCTATCGGGCGCTTTTATATAAATAAATATAAAATATATAAAAAGAAATATATATATAATATATATATATATATATATATATATATACTACTATATATATATATATATATATATATATATATATATATAATGATACGTCCATCACAGATACAAAATATATATTACACTAACATTAGTGATAATATTACCATTACTAACACTATTATTATTTAATAACATTAATATTTATACTAATTATTAACACTCACTATTTCATTAAACACTAGTTTTATTCACTAATAATTTATATTACTATATCTACCATTATGCTCATTATGCACTATCATCATCATTTCTTATACCGTCATGCATTACCATTATTATTTATTATTAATTATCAATTGATCATGCACTAAAATTTTATTCATCATCATATTATCACGTATATTATTATTCATTATTATTATTATTATTTTATTAATTATTATATATATATATCCTATATACAGTAATAATATATATATTATAATAACTATATATATATATATATATATATATAATTCTTATATATATATATATATATATATAAAAATTAAAAATATAAAATATATTTTTTTTTTTTTTTTTTTTTTTTTTTTTTTGATTAGTGTACATGGACCCACCACGGCTCAGCAATGAAGCGGCCAGCACTGGGCTGAGAAATCCGCACATGTGGGAAGGCCTGTCATATAACACGCTTCAACAACGTCAAAGAAAGATTTGATTGCGTGAATGAATATTCAGTCAGTCAAAATAAATAAAAACTAAATAAAATTTTATCCTTGCATTGTTAATAGTCTTAAGATTACATAAAAAATCATATGTTGTAAAGAATGTTCACTTCTTGAAGATACAAGAAATTAGTGTTACTGCTAAAACGTGGGAATGATTCAGATAAGATATGGGATAATCTTTTAGAAGGTGTTTTGGACCGTAAGTTAGGAAAATAACGACAGCGATATAGGGCTCCAGATGGAACAATTCAATGAACGATATGACGAACAGATTGCGTGGGTGTGGCGACGGTGCAAAATTTGCAATGGGAGGAGGTCTCGTGCCCATCATAGTGATCTGTGAGTGATGTTAGTGTGGCCAATACGAAGAGGCGTGCAAGTATCACCTCATGTAAGCGCTTTAGTCTGTGGGAGGAAACCACTCACCGATGTTCGGCTTTAATGTTTCTGAGTTTCCTTCCCCGCCGATCACTCTCCAGCACTATTGCCAACAAGATCGAAAGCCCCGTCGGAGAGCAGGATAGTAATCAGTTGATGGGAGGCGGCCTTGTCGATGGCATCCGGGAGGTACCTGGAGCAACTCCGAGAAGAGGAGGCGGCCATTTTTGCCTCTCTGTCAGCGATTTCTCTTGCCAGTTACCCCTACATGAGAGGGAGTCCAACATAAATACATTTTGTTCTTACGGGGTGGAGAAGTCGAAAGAAAATTGTGTACAGCTGATACCATTGCGTTTTTAGAATAAGGGGTTTTAAGCGCTTGTATCGCGCGCTAAGCGAATCTGAATAAAACCGACATATGAGTGATCTTGGTTTAGGATTAGAATTCGAGAAAGGGAATCATTATAGCCGTAACTTCTGCTTAAAATTGAGCATAAGGGGGCAAGGGTATGGGAGAGGTTGCGGTCAGGAAAGACAGCAGAAGCGCCCACACTCCCCCTATTTAAGCCGTCAAGCAAACACTTGGAGTAAATTCATCGTGCAACATGCGGCTGAGACAGAAATGATGCTTTAACAGGCAGCAGGATGGCTAGATTTGGAGAGAGATGTCAGAGCCAAGCAAATGGTGGGAGCAAGGAATAGCCAAGGTGTGTACCCTTCGTCAAAAGAGAGAAAGGCAGCACCCTTTGAAAAGGGATGTTGAGGGAATTTAAAGATGTTATGAACCGTCTTTGCAAATGGCCAGAAATTAGGATTCTGAGGTACCCGTCCTGCAAGCATCGGTGTCGAGCAGACTGGTATTGGGTTTGGAAAACGAGATAACTTGTAACACATTGATGTATTCTCTGAAGAGAGAGTGCATCACATTTGGAATTCAACTTCAAGGCTCACCTGGGGGACGATCGAAAAGCTCCAGTGAGATACGGATCGCTTCGTTTTTGGGGATGCGGATCTAACAGGTGTAGCAGTGTTGTGGAGGCCTGACCATATATTGCACAGCCATAATCCAGTTTCGATCGGATTAGGGCTACGTAAAGACGCAAAAGGGATTTGCGATCAGCACCCCAAGATTTTGAGGCGAGATGACGTAACAGGTCAAGGGTGCGATGACAAGTTGTTTTTAGGTGTTTAATATGCGGTGCATCTGTTAAGTGGTCATCTAGGATGAGCCTTAGAAATTTGACCTGTGAAGTTACACGAATGGGCGAACCATATAAGGTTAGGTTCGCTGGAAGAAGGTGGCAAGTTCTTCGATTCCCTTTTTTCCTTAAAAAGCACTGCTGAGGTTTTGGTGGAAGAAAAATGGAAGCCATGGGGCTAGCCCACTGTGTAAATATTTTCAATAGCTACGTTGAAGTTGCCCGTTCGAGAAATGGGAGGGCAAGCTGGCAAGCCGGCTATGTATAATGCTAAGTCATCGACATATAGAGAAAAATTGACTAGTCGCTGAATAGAAGGTAACAATATCTTGATCCAGAGCAAATAAGTAGTACCTTAAAACCACTACCCTGCGGAACGTACCTTATCCAGAGTAAAGTGGCGTGACAGGATAGAAGAGCACCGAACCTGGATAGATCTGTGTGATAAAAGGCATTTGATAAAAAGAGGGAGTTGTCCGCGGAAACCAAGCGAATGAGTTTAAAGAGAATCCCAGTTCTCCACGTTGTGTCGTAAGCCTTTTTAAGGTCAAAAAGACACCAAGAACCATCTCACCAGTTGAGAAGGCTTCTCGATGTCATGGTCTAATTTTACCAAGGGGTCCGCAGTCGAGCGATTTTTGCGGAAACAAAACTGGAAGTTTGAAAAAAATTGACGGCTCTCCAGAACAAGGAGTAAGCGGCCAGAAACCATTTTTTCCATTAATTTACAGGAGTGACAGGTCAGCGAAATTGGTCTTTGGTTGTCTGCCAACTCCGATCTTTTCCAGTTTTGGGATAGAAAATACAAAAGCTGTACCCAAATAGATGGACAAAGAAGATTCCTATCCAGATCTGTTATATAATCCAGCAAAAATGCTGACCGCCGAGGATTGATATGACGGAGCATGATGTTCGAAATCATGTCTGGACCAAGGGGCACCGTCCTTGCTAATTTGCCATGCAGTTTGATACTCTGCAAGTGTAAAAAGACGTTGTAGGTATGATCTTCTCCTTTCGCTGTTGAAAGTCTGGTAGTGCTGTGTAAGTTCTCAGTTTTTTAAAAGGCTTCAGTGTAGCGGAATGAGTCGAATGGGCTAGCAAAGCCTATAACCTAACGCAATCCGCTACCACCAGCCGGAGCTGAAATCGTATCCAGTTATTTAGGCCCATACGGAGGACGTGTGGTGAAGAGTCATTGAGCGACGAGATATTTTCTGTGTAAACTTTCCACCCTAAGGAAGGGGAGTTGTGAGTTAAGCAGTCGATTATGTAAGTCGGAAAATTTGTTTACCGGCGTTTGACGATTATTCGCCTAGATCTTCGCTGCGGCAGGCTTTAAAAATAATATGTTTGGGTAGTACGGCTTTTGTATTGCCTGTAGAGTTCTTCTTTCTCCTCGGTTTGCTTGTGCGCACTCTTGGGCCCACCAAGGGGTTGCCGACCGCCTGTCTGAGGAAGACTGTGGAATGCAAGCTTCCGCTGCCGAGATGACTACTTTCTGGAAGAAGCGAAAGGCGTCATCAACAGTCGGAAATCGTTTATTAAAAGGAGAAAGAGGGATAGCTGTCGCCTGATAAAAAGGAGCCCACTTCCGCTCGATCATAACGCCAGCTGGAGTTTGGTTTTTGCATTGGGCTTGGAGCAAGCTCGTTAATGGCTATTGGGTAATGATCGGCTGCGAAAATAATCAAAGCGGACCAGGGTTAAAACGATCCATAAGGGAATGGGAGCAAAATGAAATATCAACACAAGAAGAAGTGTGTGTATCTAACCGTTCATAGGGGGTCCTGTGTTAAGGCATCCAGGGAAAAGGGGGTTGGAGATCTAATTGAACGATCTTGGCTTAGATGAAATGACAGGTCACCCATAAGGGTGGCGGAGTTGAAGTCCCTAGTATAACAACCGGAGCAAGGGAGCTGTTTAAAAAAGATCTGCTAAGTCGACCTTAGTAAATTCACTACTCGGAGCTAAATAGATTGAACATATAGTAAGGTCGATGGATAAGTGAATTCTTGCTGCTACTGCATGAAGTTTGGTTTGGAGAGGAACTGGGGAATAGGGGATAGATTTGTGAATAAGTATTCCTGCCCCTCCCCTATCATTGTCCACCTCTTTTATAGAAGTTTAAACGGCGATTTATATTCAGATGGTTTGAAGGAAGTCACGATACATAGTCGTGAGTTTCTTTGCAAACATTACACTTTGGGGTGTACATATGTTTATTCAGTTGAAACAAGTTCTTCGAAATTAAGAGTAATATCCACGACAATTCATTGAAGTGAAAAGTAGTCATGTGAGTTATTAATATTATGATGGTGGTCTATTAGAGACAATTGTCTCTATGTGACTGGGGGGTAAATGTTAGAGGTGGGTTCGGATTGAGAGGGAAGGTTGAGACGTGGGTCTCGGCGAGGAGGGGGAACAAAACCTGGGGGGCCAGGGTAGTCATACACCAGAGATTTATTAGGTTGTATGACGTCTTTTTGGGAGGAGTTTTCAGATGTATTTGGTGAAAGAGCTTCACCATGAATGCGAGATAGTTGAATTCAACCGAATCCAACTTTTTATGTGGGTTTGGTTGTTTAATAGAAGAGCAATTCGTAATGCTCATATTTATTAGTGAGAGCAGTTTCAGAATCCGCTTGGCAAGCAATTCAGAAATGTGGGAGGGACATAAGAGTTGTTTCCATGGAAATGGGGAAGGAAAGTGTCACCAGAAAGGTGTCATCTTTTTGAGAATGTATTGGGGTTACGACATCGATTTCCAATATGGGATTCGATGAATTAGCAAGGTCTGATTCTGGAGAATTTTCCAGTACGTACTTCATCATGCGGGTGATTTTGGGAAATTGGGTAGTTTGATTGGAGAATGGGGACCTCTGGGTCCATCTTCATGCCTCCATCAGACCCAGAACGTTTAGAGCGTTTGCGACGTTTACGTTGAACAGTTTTCCATTCACCTTTCTCGGAAGTGCAGGAAGCATTACAAAGAGAATGGGTCATCGCATCAAGCTCCATTTGGGAGCTGTTATCCAATTCATCTTCTAGGGTATAGAATCCCTTAGAGAGGGCTGATAAAGGAAACTCGGGAGAAGAATTATAGGAAGAATCAGAGGAACTAAAACTGTCTTGTAGACTATTAGATGATTGGTTGGTGAGTTGTTCATTAGTTGGGATTACTTGGGCACAGTCTATTAAAGCCTTTGCATTTGTGTCTCAGAAGTAGACTTATGGCGAGGTCTCTTCTGAGTCGCATTTTTTACATCTGGGGTTACTGTGTTATTGTTTAAGAATTCGGTTGCTCTATATTTTAGCGAATAATCTCTTTAACTTGGCGACTATTCTTTTCTGTGTGTTTTAAAACATCTTTACCAAGGGTTTTAGTAATAGTGGGAGGCAGGCGAATTAAGGGGCAAAGAGACCGTCCTCTTGCATAAGTTTGGTGAACCAGTTTGGTGAGTATGGGACAGTGTGTTTTGGCAGGAAGTGTTTTCCAAATTTTGTATTGGATGAGCTAGCTTAGTTTCATTGGTAGCTTGTTGAGAGTTAATGCTCAGGATAGGCTTGTTGATGGCTCTTTGGACGGAGATTGAATCAGGGCTTTGCTTTTGTGGCTTCTTTCAGAAGTTGGTAGTGTGGGAAGTACAAGGTAGACTGGTTGCAGTACTTGCCTTGAGTTTCAACGGAATTTAAGAGAGGAGTTCTATTAGGAGGGTTGTGTTGGCAGATTAACACGTGAAGGCGTTGGGGTAGCTGTAATTGTGGCGTAAGTCATTTGATTTGTCTGATATTTTTCGTTGAGCTGGCGTATAGCATCTCTCTGCTCAGTTTATGTAAGTACGTGTCTAAAACTCCTGTTCAAACAAGGTAAGACGGGGCAAATTTGAAGAGGAAGCACTGGTGGGGTCCTTTTACAGTTTCTGCAGTTAGGGGTATTTTCCATGGAGTGTGAAATAATTCACCGCAGATTGGCATAAATTCTTGTCCCCTACAGTATTTTCGGGTTGACCAAACCGTTTGACATTTAAAACAACTGCTGGGTCGGGGATAAACGTGCGAACACTAACTTGTGAACCGCTAATTTTTACCTTTGTAGGTGGATAAGGGGTGTTAAAGGTCAGTAGTAAACGGGGGTTTGGTTTGTCAGAAGTTTCCCGGCGAGGGGGAAATCTATAAATGTTTGTGACGGAAAATCTTCTCTGTTGGAGTTCTTCCAAAATGACAGCTGTGTCTTCATCTCTCTGACGAGGACAATAAATAGTGCCTTTAGATGTGTTTCTTGTGTCATCAGGAGTAGAAATAATAGGAATATTTGCGAGAGACGTTATGGATGACAAAATGGTACTTTGATTCCGGGTAGCAGCTTCAGCAAGAAGGGATCCATTTCTCATTAATGTCACTGGAGGGTCTTTAACATCTCTAGGCTTTTCGAGTGCCTACTGAGGGAAATGGTCTGCTGCTCATTAAGAGTTTTGGAGGATAGCGGATCGTAGTATGTCTACTGGAATGAAATGGTCTGCTGACATCTGGAGGGGGTGCAGCGTATGGAGTAAGCGATGAGTACGACTATTCGGGGGGCACCTTTACGGGGATTGCCCGGGCGTTGGGG
>JABUQX010054873.1:0-47603 GCA_015478945.1 Trachelipus rathkii
AAAAAAATTTATTTTTTCTCGAAGGAAAAGTTTCCTATTCGATTCTTGAGATTTCTCTCATTACTCTGATTCCATCGAATGTTATTAGTTTTCGCTATCAGTGCTATTATGGGAGTGTTTTCGGGAGTTTTTTGGGTCCACTTAGTACTTTTCGATACTCTGTATTCGTCGCGTTTTCGTATAAGTCGGGTGCGTATATTTTGTTTGATTAATCTATATAGTTGTGCCATTACGGGAATGCGCAAAAGGAGCTTGAACGCTTTCAAGATGGCATTTTAGTATAAACTCGTATCAACCGATACTAGAGACGGTTCAAGTCGGGATAAATGTCAAAGGCTTACATGTTGAAATTTTATATATTATATATTATATATATACTATATTTATATTAATACATTGATATATATATATATGGTAGTATTAGTATTGTATAGTATATATTCTATAATGAATTATGTCTACTAATTTATGGGTGTATACGAATAGTTATGTATCTTAATTTTTTTTAATATAAATCATTGTAGCTTTAGTTTACCCTTCTAAAATTTAATATAACATAAGAGATTGGAATTTAAGGGTGGATCAATTAAAGAAAAATAAATAAATGCGGCGATGAATTACGTATATAGAAAAGTGTTAAAAATATATATATAGTGTTAATATTAGTATATATATATTATAAATTTAAATTATATTAAAATTAGAAATATATTATAATGCTAATAATTTATATCTATTATAATAAGATATAATAATGTATGGCCAATTTTTATTACATACCTATATATATATACATTATAATTATTTATAATATGTAGATAGTGTACTTATAGTAATACTATACAATATATAAATTATATATATATAGTATAATATGACATATAGAATTATACGTCGGATATATCCCAATCTCGGGATATATGGACTATAGTTTGGATATATGAATATCGGAACCTCAGACGAACCTTGAATTTTACCCATTTCTTCTTACGGCTGATTCCACATATGTTATTAGTTTTCATATAATCGTATTTTTCGAGAAAAAAATAAAATAGCCTAACAAGTAAAAAATTTTTTTTGCTTTTTAGAACAATCTTTGACGCTGATTCCATGATGTCTATTAGTTTTCTTGGTAGCTTACGGTTAGTTTTCGGAGAAAAAAAATAAATATCAAAAAATTCAAAAATTTTTTTTTTCATTTTTAAAACATTTTATCCGGTCTTATACAGCGATTCTATACACGATTGTATGTAGAGTTTTTCTTGTGCGGATGAATTCGTAAGATTTTTTGATAAAAAAATAAATAAGCCCATAACACAAACAAGAAGATTTTTGCCATTTTCAGACAATTTTATTAGCTGAGTCCCGAATGTTATGTAGTTTTACTTGTACAGATGTAGTTTTCGAGAACAAAAATATAAATATCCCACAAAATTTTATAAAGATTCTTACATCAGTTTTGCCCTAGATATTTTAAGATGATACTAGATGTAGTAGTCGCTTTCGTACTGATTTACACGAATGGATTATTAGCTTAATTCGAGGCACTAATATGTTAGCTCATCGTGCTGTTGAGATAAAAAGAATAATAGGCTACCAAGAAATAAGACATAAAGTTTTTGGGCCATTATTTCTTAAAGGGAATAAGCAGTTTTTCTAGTAGCCATGATATCTAGAACGCGGAATTGGATATTACTTATTTTCTTTGTGAGCGTTATATCGTGGTGTTAATATGGTAGACTAAAACATAGTTATACCGGAAAGGTGTTAAAAACAGCTTATTAGGTTTTGATTATTTTATTTATTTGAGTAGGAATATTATATTATGCGTCTGGATTCAGAATGTTAGTATGATTATTCTTCTGTAGCTAATAACGCTTCATTAGGTACAGCCACTTATGGTTTAAATGGTAGTGCTTCTCACAGTCTAATGCACGTCGAAATATTTGACGGACACTCATGCAGGAGCGTGACTAATATAAGGCTGACGTCTAAGTGCGAATTCCGAAAAAAAAAATAGAACAGAATAAATTATTGGGTGATGTGGACAAGTAATATATTCCATATTGTGGAATTTTTTAGATTTTTTACACTTAGACTTCCGCTTATATTAGTTCCGAAGCGGCTACTTACTCATGAGGTAAGTTAGGTATATGGTTTTAAACGGATAGTCGACATTAGAGTAGAAATGCGTATGATGTCGAAAGCATTGGAGACTGTTTTGGCGAGTTTACGATAAAGCGACTATACTACGTAAGGGCGCGATAAGATAAGTGTTTGAATGGAGAACGAGAAAAAAGTGAGATTTTATACTAATCGGTGCGGCAAGCACCTTTTTAAGGTATAAAGTATTGTACTATCCTTCAACAGTCGCACCTCATAGTTAGACGTTTAATCAACGGGAAACTGGATATATGACGTCAGTCAGAGGTTTAGTGTGGAATCTAAAAAATTACCACGAGATCAACTAATTTCAAAAAGAAGTTTTATGGTCGAAATCTTATTTTCGGAATTATGTGGACTTACGGACGTTGTTCGTTATCTTCATTTATTGAAGAAACCTAACACGAACGGCATAGGTCAGACGATCAATAACGAACTAGAAAACTAGCTATACTACAATAAGTCGAGGTTTCCTTAATAGTGCCAAAAACTGTGAAAACCTACGATACAGTGCCGAAACTAATAAAGAGCGTGGGGATATTCTGCGGTATAGGATATATGTTGTTTTTCTAGTACGTAAAAATATGAATCAAAAAATAAGTTTATCTTTGGTTGTTTTTATTATTGGGATTTATAGTACTTTATTTTTTTCTCGAACTACGAATAGCCTAGAAAAAAATATAACTGTTTTATGGGAAATAGAGTCGTAAGAAATTGTGGTTTTTTAATCTAAGTTGTTCAAAATTAATAGTTGAACTATCATCCACACGCCTATCGCAGGTGTTTTCAGAGGAATAGAAATAATAAAATATAGTACTCGAAAATCAAACCATTTTTTTCTGGGGCCATTTCTCCAGAATCATGTATCTTCCGCTGATTCCGATGTTATTAGTGTTCTTGTAGTATAGTAGTTTTCAAGAGAAATACTACAGTAGATGCACTAATAATAAAATACAAAATATGTGAGAATGTTGTATGTTTTTTTTTTTTCATTTTTAGAAAGAACTTTTGGTTATGGAGATAAGCCTCGTTTGTGGAAATCTACGTATGGTGAGTTAAAGCTTTTTTTTCTTGTTATATTCTACATAAATTTCCGGAGAAAAAAAATAAATAAATTCGAAAAATCATAAAAAATAATTGCCATTTTTTATAAAGATCTAATTTTACTGTTACCACGAGAATTGTTATTTTGTGTTTATCTCGATGTTGGTCGGACGTAGTCGTTGAGTTATATTGCTCGGAGAAAAAAATAAACTAGCCAAAAAAGTCAATATAAAATTTTTTGCCCTTTGTTTAAAGAATAATACTTCTTATCGCTGATTCACGGAGTTAATTGAGTTTGTTTTTCTGGGTAGCTTAATGGATTCCAGTGTATTGGAGAAAAATGATCTTACAATTACTGACACGAACAAGCAAGAATCTAAAAATTTTTTTGCCATTTTAGAACCTATTTATCTTACGCCTGATTTCATATAAGACGCGAATTATTTAGTTATTCTGGTCTGAGAAGTTGTATGGCTCGGGAGAAAAAAAATAAAACTACTACAAGAATTTAATCGATAAGAGAAATTGTTTTTCCATTTAGGGAAACTTTCTCAGTAGCTGAGTTCAAACGAATGGTTATTAGAGCTTTATTTTAGTGAGCTTATGTTCTTTTGTTTAGTAGAAATAAATAAAAAATAAGAATAGCGCTAAAAACTCAGATAAAGAATTATTTTCGCCATCTATATTCGAGAACAGTAGTTTTGGTCACTCTTACTCTGACATCTATAGGATTTTATTACGAATTTTTTCATGGGTAGCTTTGCCGTAAACGTGTATCGAGGGAAAATGTAAAGTAAATCCAAAAAATTTAAATTTTTTTTCCCAGATTTTTTGGAATCAATTTATTTATCGTTTCGTTGTCATAGCATGTTTTTGTTTTTGTTGTGAGTGTCGTGGGACTTTTTGAGGGAAGAAAGTATTAAGACAGAATAATAAAAAATTTTTTTCCCCATTTTAGGAACAATTTTCTTACGCTGATTCCACGGATGTTATTAGTTTTCTTGTGTCGGCTATGTAGTTTTCGTAGAAAAAATAATATAGCCCAAAAATTCAAAAACAATGGTATTTGTTGCATTTTTAGAACATTATTTACGCTGATTCCAGCATGTATTTGTTTTTGTATGTATCGTAGTTCTCTTGAGAAGCCAAATGCGATAATAAGTGATGCCTTTAAAGAACCGCATTGCAATTTTTTTCGCATTTTCTTTGAAGACAATTTTTTCTTACGAATATGTGGCGTTATCTTGTTTAGAATGAGTTTTTCTAAAAGCTTACATAGTAGTTGTATATGCGGAGAAAAAAAATAAAATATCCCAAAAAATTTCAAAATTTTTTTTTTTCATTTTTAGAACATTTTTCTTTATAGTTTATTTCTAACGAATGTTTATTAGTTTTCTTGCTTACTATTTAACTAAAAAAGGAATGTTTAATAGATTTTCGAGATATTACGTTTCAACGTCGGTATAATAGAGGCTCACTATAAAGTACATAGTAAGAGAAGTGACTCCCTTAGGGCAATATTAAGTCGAGGTCCTAGTGCAAATTCGAAAAAAGACAATGGAAGTCCAAGATAACATAATAAATTCGTGGAACAGCGTAAGTAGATAGGTTTATAGTGTTAGTCGAAGTCTGAGTGTTAAGTGAAGTTAAAGTGTTAAGTCGAAGGTCTAAGTGTAAGTCGAAAAGTCTGCTCTCACTGAAGTCTAAGTGTAGAAATCGAAGGTTGGTAAGTGTGGAAGTTCTATCTGAAGGTTAAGGTTAAGTAGATCAGGTATAAGTGTTTAGAGATCGATAGAGTATACGCGTGATTAAGAATTAGAATAGATATAAAAAGAGGAGTGACAGGTTCTAAGGTGTTCGTCGAAGGTCTAGTGCTAAGCTCGAAGGTGACAAGATGCTAGAGAGAGCGATAAGGGTGTTAGTGTTAGTTTATATGGTTGAGAGGGAGTAGTCGATAAATTGATTGCGGGGAGTTGATTTATTTAGGGACTCTATTCTTGGGATTTCTTGTTCTTTAAGGAGTTGTTGTGGTTGATATGCTTCTGCTCTGATAGTTGTTTTATACAAGGATTTGATTTTTTTGTTCTTGAAGAGGGCTTTTAGAACTCCTTCGGAATTATAGAATATGTAATATAATGAGTACTATATAGATTTCCACGCTAATCTATACACATATCTAAGTATTGTGTTCTATTATAGCTATGTACATATTTTATGCACTGTCACGTACATCAGTTATAGATAGGTAAATTTCCTTATTATCCATCACATTCATTTCAATGGATAGTTTAGTTATAGTGATAGATATGTTTATTTAAGTTAGGTAATATGAATTAATTAGATTCGTCCTTAATTATTAATATATATATATATCATATAATGGAAGTGTAGTTAAAACTTAAGTAGTGAGAAGAAATTAAGAACGAGTCCTGCTCGCTATATACAATGTAGGGAGATGTTTTTGTTAAATGTAAGATTAACGTATGTTATATGACAGATATTTTTGAGAATAGAGTAATCTACGAGATCATGTTGAAGGGCTCTAAAGATTTTCGGCATAAGGTTTTCTATATGGAGGTGGTTGCTCGTTTAATTAGGTTGTGGTCTAAGCAGCATCGAGTAGTTCAACTGAGAGGGAAGTTTAATAAAGCGAACTTCGGAAGAGGGCATACACATTATTCGGGTGGCTTAGGGATTTAAGGATTAGGTGGCAAGTTTTGGGAGAATATAAAATGACTTTGTGGACGAAAAAATAATGAGGACTAACTGTAGTTGGAGTAAAGGTGATGTTTTTATTTAAAGAGTAAGATGAACGGACAGTCGAGGTAGACGCACACGGAATTTTCAGGACGTCGGGCGGTTCTGCTCGGCTTCTAGGGTTGGACTAGCGGGGGGACTGAATCCTCCATACGAGGGGAAGATATCCGGACCCGCTCCTTCTGTATGGTCTTTGGGTGTCGGGCGTCTTTCTACGATGGAGTCATAGCCTGATACCATCAGTTCAGGCGGTAAGATGATACAGATCGACAGACATAAAGAAATGTCGCTTCGTTACCCCCATTCGCGGCTGAGCCCTTGCATAAAGAGGAGTGTAAACCCAGTTTTAGCGTGTTGGTGAGTGGACACCAGTGTGAGACATGAATTTATTTATGAAAGGAATATAAATAAGCTATGATCAGGGCTCATGATGACTATAAGTAGAGGTAAAGCTCAAAGTAGACCTACATGAGAACAATACGGAAAGTGTTCATGATGCAATATATGAAGATGAGATGGGATAGACTAACCGGATAATGATTCGCGAGTTTATACTTAGATAAGGATATAGGAATTAGATTACTACTAACAATTGATCATATACCTATTATATAGATGCTTAAATTGATATTATATGATAATGATGTGTTTAATTATATATATTTATTATGTCCTAAGCTCATAATGCAGAAAGCTGTTTATTTGATAGAAGAATTGAAAAGCTTTTTTACCGGGTTATTTCATCTCGGAGCTCATTTTATATTAATTTTTATTTTAATTTAGTCACCTTTTCAATTGCAGTTTTCATTTTTCCCAGAAGGAAGATTAATATCACAAGAAGTCCATTCTTCATCTAACATCTGATCTTTTTCAAATATATAAGAAATTAAAATTAAAAGTACTAAGAGAGGAATTTATCGAAGACTCCTGTAGGCTACAGAGAAACTAATTAACCATTTGTCTTGACGCATGTGTCAGGCTCGGGTAAATAATATTGATATAATATCAATGGCAGAAAAAAGTTTCTTAACTTTTTTCCTAGTTATGTTTACTTTTGTTTTCCTCTACAAGACATAACATTGCTAAAAGATGTAATAAAATTAGGTGGAAGATCAAGCGTAAGAAGAATTGTTCTAAATGGCATAAGAATATGTTCTTGAATAATTTGAAATGAATGTCCCATTTGATTTATTGTTATTACTGTACAAAAACAGCGATCGCCTAAACAAGAATGTTATAAAGATTGAGCGTATGGTAATCAGCAGTAAGATTGTGAGTAGTATGTAAAAAAAAATTTTTAATTTTTTTGAGGAATATTTGATATCTTGATATATTCAAGATTTATTATTTATGGTATGAAGTTCAATAAATCTTTATTGTGTAATCAGAGGAAAACACTTTCATATACTGTCTGCTGTCATGTCACAGCTTCCAGTCATCCCTCTACATTTGCACAAACTATTTGTCATTTGTATTATTTTTTCTCTTGAACGAAGTAAATAGCTACAAGTTGGAAGTAGAGGAAATGCGTGGTGAGGATATGATAGTACGGAATATGATTGTTTCTCTCTTAAATATGGAAAATTTATTTCAAATTTAAAAGTCGGAAGAAGGGTAATTTTTAGCCGTCTAGAAACACGATAGCTACAGGGAATATTGGTTCTCCATTTTTTAAAAAAATTTTTATAGACGAGAAATGGAGAGTTAAGTAAGAGTTTATTTTTTTTCCTGATAAAAAATTCGGAGAAAAAATAATAAAAACACAAACAAAAATAAAAAAAGAGAAAGTTTTTTTATTTTGTTCCAGTCTTGCTTTAGGGAGGATATCTTAGCCGCTAGTATTCCACGACATCGTTATTAGTATTTCCTTTGTGGCTATCGTAAGTTTTCCGAGTCTTGTTGCATCGTCCATATACGACTTGAATGATTGCAGTGTATGTTTTTTGTTGATGCTTCCTTTTGTTTTCGTAAAACTCGCACGTATCTCGTTTCGTTTGTGTCTTGTGAACTAATAAAGTAAGTAGAAAAGTATACATGTGCAAATTACGAAGATTTGTCGTGACTTCTAAAGATTTTGGGTATGAATTATTTTCTACTGGTGATTTTTAGATTTCACATCTTAGACTTTGACTTAGTATGTAGATTCACGTTGGCGACGATCACTATATGGGTTGAAGTGATAGTGTTATACCTAAATGGTGTATGGCGCGATCAGTTTAGAGTCGTTTTTTTGAGTCCCTTATCGGACACGTCACTATGAGGTAAGGTCGGTCGCTTTAGTGGAATCTGTCTAGAGCGGCTGAAGCAGCATTGTCAAGATGCAACTTTTAGTGTATCAAACGTCATTCACATCGATATAAGTGACGTTCAATGCAGAGTTTGATCTTAAACTTTAATGTGTTTCACAAATCCACTTATTCAGGAAAAAAACACTATTTACATAAAAACTTAACAGTCGAACGTTTTGTGAAGACATTTAGACTTGATTAACATTAGGCCTTGACTATATAGACCTTCGACTTAACACTTAATCTTCGATCATATAAGCACTTAGACACTGTCGACTTAGTAATTAGACTTCGAGCTGTTAGCACTGTAGTCTTGATATAAACTTAGACTTCCGATTAACACTAGACTTCGATTTACACTTAACTTCGACTTTAAAGACCTTAGAGCTTCGACTTAAAACTTAGCTTCGACTTAACGACTTTAGAACTTGACTTAGTGCATAAATTACTTTGACCTTCGACTTAGCACTTAGCACTATCGACTTAAACTTAGAATTTTTCGAAGCTAGGTAGCAATTAGCTTTTTCGACTATACAAGTTAGATCCTTCGAACTTAACCTTAAACCTGTGATTACAGACTTAAGGACTTCGAGCGTTAGCACTTAGACCGTTAGACTGTGACATATATTAGACGTTGAGTCATTAGACATGGTCAGTTTGCTTGATTGACCCGTCGTAACACTAGACCTCGACTTAACACTTATGTGCACCTATCTGGACTATATATATTAGACCCTTGACGACTCTACCTGATTCCGACGAATTTATGTGAGTTTTCTAGTGGTGGGCTATGGTGTTTATCGAGTTTTTATCACTTAGACTTCCGACTTATATTAGTTCAACAACCAAATTTTGTCGTTTGTTCGTCTGACCGTTCGTTCGTTGTTTGTTGAACTGAATTAAGGTCAGATGGTTGTGACAAATGGTCTATGGGTTAACAAATAATTTTTTGGGATATATTCTTGTGATTTTTTAGATTTTCACACTGAGACCTTTGACTTATATCAGTTCCTGTTGCGTATCGTTACTATTATTTGGGTTTGAAGGTGATAGTTTATACCTTAAAAGGTTTTGCGCGATCAAGTTAGATCGTTTTGCGATTCCTTCATGAAAGTTAAGCTATGTAAAGAGTAGTGTCGCTAGGATGTACTCAATAAGCGGCTGAACGCTGTTTTCGCGAAATGCACTGTTTAAGTGATATATATATGGTCTATCATACGATTTTATTGACAGGTGTTTACACATATTCGGAATGGATTAAGACTCAGGAGTACTTCGTGCAGTGCTGAGGATACGGTTTCTAAATTCCATAAGGTGAAATTATTGTGTACTCGCGTTTGTATCCTTTGACAGTAATTGTTGGCTCTAATTTATTTTTTTTCGGATTTGGACCTCGTAGGATCTGGTACTTTGTATAATATAATGTAGATTAAAATAAACATCGAGATTGTTGGTCATATTATGACGGTTCATAGTGGTGGTCTTTTTTACCTATATGGAGTGTATGCTCTTGTGTTCATTCACGGTTGAGGAGAACCATCGGATTGAAGTTACAGAAGTATCAGTATTTAGAACGAATTTAGCGAATGGCTCTTAGAGATATATTAGATGGGTATTAGAGATTAAGATTGCAGTGAATAAATATGTTTAGATATTTTGTTTGGGATGAAGTATGATTTTCTATTCAGATGTCATAACCTACAAATTATGAGTAATAAAGTGTAGAGAAAAGTATAACTTATAAAATTTCGTGAATAGGCGGTACAGAAACTTGATTCCTCTACAACGTTGAAATAAAAAAAGATACTTTTAAGAAAAGTTTTTTAAAAGTTTTTAGGATTAGTTTTTTTTAGGATGGGTCTAACAGGCATTAATTTTATCTTATTTATAGGACTTTTGTGTGATCAGGTCGAATAGTCTCATTATACGGATTAGTATCTACAGAAAAAATTTTACTTTCGGTAGGGATTCCAGTTGATGGAACGTACCAAGTGTTTTACTTTAGTACTTAATCACTAATCTAGGCAAAACTACATTTATTTTTTTGGATTTTTTGGGGGGCTATTTTTATTTTTTTTTCACTGATATATCGATAATAAACTGATAAAATTAAGATAATAATTAATATTGCAGTTTGTGAGAATCTATACGGTTAATGAATTTGTGTATTCTATAATAGATATGTGATCATTGAGATTTATTTTTTTTGGGATATTTTATTTGTGTATATTGTTATATTTTTTTTTCTCAAAATACGATTGTGACGTTTTGTACTGCTTTTCATAAAATTCTGATGATGGATCTTTCCGAGTGCATTACAAACAGACGAAGAACTGAGTGAAAAGAAATTTTTCGGATAATTTAGATTATTAGGTTGATATTTATTTTTTTTTGTCGTGAAATTTTAAATACGCTACTAAAGGAAACTAATACATTCAGTTCGGTATAATAGCGATAAGAAATTTATGAGTGCTGAAATATCAAAGATAAATAGTCTTATTTCGGGGTGCGTTTTTTTTGGGGGCTATTTTTATATTATATTTGTTCATTTTGAATAAATTTTGAGACAAGTTGATTCTATATTTGTAATGTTATTTGTGGCGAACTTAAAGAGTAAAAATGGGAAGAAATTTTTTGATTTTTTTTTTGATATTTTATTTTTTTTTCTGGATTAAATTTGTATAGCTTATTATTATTATTATTGGTTTTATTTGTTATTATTTATTGTTTTCAAATAAAAATTTTTTTTTTGATTTATTTTGAATGTATTTCTATTTATTTTTCTTATTTACAGTTACAGATTATTTTTTAATTTTTCTTTTCTGGTGAAAGAAGGTAGAATTGTTACTATTCTGAGTGAAATATTAATATTGGTAAAATAAAATTTTTATTATTGTTTTATATATATATTAGATTTTTTTCTTCTGCAACTAACGATAGTACAATGATTAACTTTATAAATTCTGGATCATGCGTAGAAATTGTTTTCTATATAATTGCATAATTTTTTTTGTTGATTTTTTGGGGTATGTTCATTTTTTTTTCTGAAAATAACGATTAAGCTACAGTAATACTAGGATAACATTCGTGAATGTGCGTATAATAGTTACTCTCTGAAAATTGATTTTCAATATACTTTTGAGTCTTGTTGATAACTAAAGGTGAAATATTATTTCCCTCTTCAAAAACTACGATTAGTACAGGAAACTATTGTTGTTTTCCATTTTTAAACAATAAAATAGCTGATTCAAAGGTTATTATTTTTTGTAGCTATCGTAGTTTTGAGAAAAAAAATTAATAAACAGAAATCAAAAAAATTTTTTTTTTCCTTTTTAAAACAAATATCTTACTCTGTATTCCAGGTGTTATGAGTTTTCTTGTCCTATCGTAGTTTTCGAGTGATTTTGCAATATAGCTTTTGAACTTATTTCTTCTGACGTTCGTTCGTTGTTGTTGAACTACATATATAGTGTCGCCTAAGGAAACGCAAAAGCGGTCTGAACGATTTCAATGCCCATTTTTTAGTGTAAACTGGCTTCAACTCGATATTAGTGAGGTTCAACCGGAACTATATGTAAAGGTCTAAGTGTGAGAATTCTATATATTTTGTATATTGTATAAGTCGGTGTTGACTTTGAGCTTTGTGAAGATCAATGGTATATATAATAATATTAAAATAACTACGTACATATAAATACTACAAACCATTCAATTTATACAACATAAAGTTACAGATCAGTATAATTACCACCATGCATCATTAGCACCATCAACGTCGGAGAAAGAACTTAACCCTTATTGTGTTTAGATTCTCATTTATCTAACTTTCTTAAAACAATTCATTTAATTGTTAGATAATTATATAAAATTAATTAACACAAATAAATTATATTAATTGGGTATCTGAACTTATGAAACACTTCAAATGAAAAACACAAAAAATAACGGTAACGAAAAAAATTTATTGCACTATGATAAATATAATTAATAATATATAGTATTTATATATATATATACACAATTAATAATATTTAGTAATTTATATAAAGATATATAATATAGATTTTATATACCGCTCTATATATATACTATAACTACTAATATATAAAAGGAGTGTTATGATGATTATACAAAAAGAATAAGTTTTCTTCAAAACAACCAAAACAAATAACAAAATAGCAAAATCGAAAACTGCAAAATATTCCTTCTTTAGTGGTATCTTGTATAGCAAGTATAGAACTTGAGCTAGCAGTTAGACCTTCGATCCTAGCAGAACATTAGTAGCCGTATCTGGTACTGTTAGAGCAACTTAGTCGATATTGACGATCTTACGGCGAACTTTTACACCTATCGGACTTAAGGCCTTAGACCTTCTGACACTAGTCTACAAGTGTTGTAGAATCTTGATCGACATAGCACTTTGACCCGTTTCATGTAGCACTCATCAGAGCGATGTGTGACTTAGAGCACTTACCGTTATCGGTCTCGATACATCAAGAACTCTTAGCACATTCAGATGCTAGTCTTAAGAACTAGTACGTTGCTAAAAACTTAGCACATTCGGGATAAGTAATTGTATCTTCGAGACTAACGATGTATTTCATCGCATGATTATTAGTTTTCACATTGGGAGTGTTGGATGCGTAATGTAATATCTTTCAGGATGTTCGTTTTGACACCTTGAGACCTTGCGAAATTATATATTAGGTTTGTTATAGATGTCTACCGATGTTATCTCTCGCTGCACGTTCGATCTAGTATTGTTTGTTGATAGGACTAATGGTAATTAAATAGGATCGTAAATCCATAAGTGGCACGCAATTCGAAAATGCACTTATCGACTTATATCTTTGTATGTGGGAAAAATATTTCTATATTGTCTATCTCGTGATTTCTTAAGATTAATCAACACATTAGTATTTGTTGATTGAATGTATCGTTAGTATTCCAGTTTAGAAGCGATGACTTCAGATATTGGGGGTTGAAGTGATTAGTTATTACCTAAAAGGTGTTGCGCATCAAGTTAGATTTTTTATTACGGGGTTCCCTTCGGAAGTCACTATAGTATTAGTGTGCCTTACGGAACGCAAAGCGGTGAACGCTATTCAAATACCAGTATACCTAAGCTAAAACTATCATCATTGCCAGGTTTTGGATCGTCTCCAAGATTCGTAGAGGACTTCGTACGCAGAACTGATATACACAGTGAAGAGTTCGTGTCGTAGATGCAAACTTCTCGATGAAAATACAGCTTGGACTTAAAAACTATTGTGATTATTTTCCTTTGAGAGTAGTGTTTAAGATTTTAGAAGTTAGACCTTCGGACTTATGCACACCTTAGTATCTTCGGACTATAGACTATAGTACTTGTCGGACTTAGACTTTTAACTTTCGACTTAGCTTAGTACATTAGAATTCCTAGCAGTTAGACTTCGACTTAGCATATGAACCTGTGTCGGCTTGTTATGCATCTTAGACTTTCGGTTAGCACTGTTATGTAAACTTCGACTTAGAGTACTAAGTCTATCGACTTATACTTTGGTTTTTTAACTAACAGACGACAGGAATTGATCGGTGTAGTTTGGTGTAATTGTTATTTTTCATATAGTTACTAGAAAATAATCTTAGATACATAATTTTAAAGGAAAGACACTGATTGGAGATTGGGTGATTATTATCAATAAAGTATTTACAATTGTCAGGATAATAAGTCTATAAAATTATATGTTATATATATAACTATATATATAATATATATATTATAATTATATATATTTATATAATATATGTATAGGTAAGTATATTTAAATGAAAGTGAAAAGTTTGATTCTCGATACCACTAATACACTAATATAATATATATTATATATATATATATATATATATATATATATATATATATATATATATATATTCTATGAATTTAGTACTAAATTAAGAAGTTCTATAGAATTTATATAAAAATAATTTTTACTTGCATTATATTCAGAATTCATACATTAATGCGTCTAATAGATCAACAGAGTGTAAAATTAACATGATAAAATGAGATCTAGAAAGTGTAGCGCGGACCAGATGAAAATGTTATAGGCCAGGGTCCGAATTGTATTTAAAGACTCAAAAAAAAAAGGTGTATAGGAGTGTTCGATAGGTATTACTATGTTAAATTCTGAGAATTTTTTATAGGATTGTTATTTCTTTTTCTACACGACATGGGCCATGGGACTGTATTATGCTACAGGGGAGAAATTCTCGAAAAGGAGTGCGTATGTTTATTACACACGTCCACATGCAATGGACACTTTCAAATGTCGTCGATCATTAATGACACGTACTGATTGTATCTTTATAAGTGAGAAAAAGTATTTTTATTGCACATTGCTCCCTACGTGACTAAGGACTCGCTGTCAGTGCGTAAAGGGTGAAAATTTTTTATGTAATTCAAGCTCCAGAATTGATAAATATCTCATTTCTAAGTCATCCATTTTTTAGATATGTGATGCTGGTCTATTCAAAAGATTGAATTAAAATATTCTGCAAGAGTTCATATAGCCCGAATAGAAAAACACAACTACCTTTTCTAGATTTGGAGAAACGCGACAAATATCATTTAAGAGATAGGAACAATCAATCTTCAATTCTACCAAATTTTTAAAAGCGACATCATTTACATTATCTTTTAGAAATTCGACGTTTTGTCTAATTTTATATGAAGATCGGTTTATTCTAATTTCTAACTCGGTCATATTCGGGAAAGCTTTGGCGAATTTATTACTCAATAAACCGCAAAAATTCCAATTTTTTGCAAATAGCGTAAATTTTCCGTCGCAAACCAATTTTAAGGAATTCACGTTTACAAATCGGAATGGAGAAATTGTATCGACATTTTCGTTTCTTCGAAGGATAGCGTTAAAACGGCAAGGGTTTCGCAAATTCAATTCTAAGAAACCGTCGCTCTTTCTAATATTCCTTTGCAATCGGTTTCTAAAAATTTGCGTGTCCCAAGAATCAATTATCTTCTTTTCTATTTCAGTTCGCCACTTTTTACCCGAATGTAAGTAGCATTGATCTCGTGATATATCCCACATACGAGTCGGCGGAATAAAGAGCGACATAACCGCATAAATTCCTTTACACGCGAGGCAGAATGGTATTTCTATCTCGTTTATTTCGCGGTCTTTAGTTAGAATTTTCCAAAAATTAATTTCCAACATTCTTTTTAATCCACCGACTCTGGTTTCATCTTCTTCATCTCCTGCCGCTTCTTCTTCCAACTCTTTTGATAATTTCACGTAAAAATCGACTATCGGTAGAGCCTCGCTAATTTTCCATTCGATTATTCTTCTGTTTTCGATTTCAACCACCACGATTAATGAAGCTAATTTTTTGTTAGAACAATTATCGCAAAAACCACGAAGAAATTCTTCCATCATATAACAGGCGTGGTTTGGAAATATTTCCTCTTCCGATGAATAACCGAAAATCAATTCCAAAGTCTTCACCCCAGTTTTCGCTACCAATTGCCTTACACGAGCGCTGCTTATAACGGTATACGCGTGTGAATGATTCAAACGAACTCCAATTTTTTCCAAATTAAACAACGATGAAGTTTTGATAATATCCTCGATTTTGTTAAAATCCACGGTTATCTCGGTTAGTACCTCGAAAGGAGGAATAAGAAGTTTCCGCAAATCACTCGAAAAATCAATTTGGTCGATTATTTTCAGCGCTTTTATATATTCCAAATTGGATTTCTCGGCCAAAACGCTCGGGCATTCCCTCGAACGAGGGAAGGGGCTCCTGTGCATAATCGGGTCGTAGCTCAACACCGTTTCTGGACATCTGCATATTAGTTTTAACGCGATTAAATTCGGGAATAGGATGGAAATATTTTTAATCATTTCGAGAAAGACGTCGTGAGGGAGAAGGTTGACGCCCGTATTAACAATTTCTAACCTCTCGACACGAAATAAAGGTTCATGGGGTTTTTCTTTCATTACATCGGTTAATTTTATAAAGGTTTCGTACTGATCAGAATACAAAATCAAAGATTTCAAGCGTTCGTACTCGGTGCTCATCGTCCTAATAATCTCGGCGGTTATTGCAGCCGCGGAGACGCCACCGGTTAAAGCATCTTGAGTGGCCATGTACTTGGTCAACGTCAGGGTTATCGATTCGGTCGTTGGGTACGGCTTTCGCGTCGCTTTTTTGAGAAAGCCGAGAAAGTTCGTGGAAGATTCTTTTTCGTCGTCGGAATCGAATAGCGATAGGAGAAGGTTGAAATTTAAATCCTTCGTTCCGTGTTTTTCGACCAAATAATCAAAAATCAATTGGTATTCCATAGAAAATTCACTGGAATCAAAAACATTTTCGTTGTGCGCAGTTTGAAAAGACGATGTTTCGGAAATGACGTTCATCGCCAATTCTCGCAGATTCATCACTTTCTTTTCCATTTTGGAATAAATGTAGAAGATTTCGGGTGTGACAGAAATAGATTTGAAGCGGTGATTCGGTATGTTCAGCGACGTTACACCTCCCAATAATAAAATAAGTGATGCATCGACTCCCTTTTATAAGCAAAAGAAAAAAGACTAGTGAGGTGAGTAATTTATTCATTACTTAATTTTTTATATTTACCTTATTCTTTATTTTAAGAAAAGAATTAAGACTATTAATTGACAAATTAAATTCAAAATATATAGATTAAAAGCTTGCTCTTTTTATGATTATTAGGCATAACCTAATTTAATAAAATGAACGGACTTTTATTTATTTTTGTTTTTAATTTAGTTTCCCTTAAATTCTATTGTTACTCGAGTGAAACTATAAAAATAATTGCGGAATCTGGTACTTCGCGTAGTCCAGTAATGTTAAGCGGGTCGTAACGAAGTAATGAATCGAGACCGCGGTCGCCTTTTTTGATCCGTCGATCAGTTTTCGAAGCGGCTTCAGATATTGAAAAACAAAAAGCGAATTTAAGGTGCTTAGACGCCCTTTGTCACTTTCCGAGGGTGACTAGCCTCCTGGGAAACACTTTGAAAATTATCGTAAAAAAATCTTAAGGGTTCCCTCTTACGTTAAGATCGTAGCAAGAAATAACGCTACTTTTTACTTCTCGGAATATGTGAAAAAATAATTTTTTCGTTCCTTATGGGAGTTTTTTCGAGTGAAAGTCGATCAGTTTTCGAAGCGGCTTCAGATATCGAAAAACAAAAAGCGGATTTAAGGTGCTTAGACGCCCTTCGTAACTTTCCGAGGGTGACTAGCCTTCTGGGGAACACTTTCAAAATTATCGTAAAAAAATCATAAGGGTTCCCTCTTACGTTAAGATCGTAGCAAGAAATAACGCTACTTTTTACTTCTCGGAATATGTGAAAAAATAATTTTTTCGTTCCTTATGGGATTTTTTTTCGAGTGAAACTAATAAAATAATTGCGGAATCTAGTACTTCGCGTACTCCAGTAATGTTAAGCGGGTAATAACGAAGTAATGGATCGAGACCGCGGTCGCCTATTTTGATCCGTCCAATTTGATACTAAATAAATAAAAATCTATCGTACGTAGAATAATCAAAGAGTTACAAATAGTACAACGTAGTAAGGACTACAAGAAGACATAGTTTCAAAAAGCTTTGTCATAAAGTTTTGAAAATATAAACATGGCAACATGGCATCTTTAACATAGGCGTGCTAGTTTATGGCCTAATTTCCGTGTTTTTTTTTTATTATCGGTGGAAAAAAATTCTAATTCACCCGAATCAGAGTTTTCAGATTCTACACCTTCCAATTTGCTTATATTTTCAATCAATTGTAAGAACTCCGGCGTATAAGAAAAAGACAAATCGAACTTGATCTCAGGCTTATCGTATTTTTTCCAAGCTTTATATTTAGTTGTCACAGAAGAAACGGGAAGAAATTTCGGTGGTGACATCGACGACGTTGATGGTTGATTTAGAGAATTTTCATTCTGCGACGTATTCGACCATGATATTAGAGACAGCGACTTAACACTTAGACCTTCGACTTAACACTTAGACCTTCGACTTAACCACTTAGACCTTCGACTTATACTTAGACCTTCGACTTAACACTTAGACCTTCGACTTAACACTTAGACCTTCGACTTAACACTTAGACCTTCGACTTAACACTTAGACCTTCGACTTAGCACTTAGACCTTCGACTTATACTTTCAACCTTCGACTTAACACTTAGACCTTCGACTAACTCGTTAGACCTTCGACTTAGCACTTAGACTTCGACTTAGCACTTAGACTTCGACTTAACACTTTAGACCTTCGACTTAAACTTCAGACCTTCGCTTAACAACTGTAGACTTCTGACTACACACTTAGACTTCGACTTACGCTGTTCCACGAAGTGTTAATTAGTTTTCTTGTGGCTAATTCGTAGTTTTCGAGTTTTTTTGCACTTAGACCTTCGATTATATAGTATGTTTTGTGTTCGTTTGTTCGTCTGCCGTTTCGTTCGTTTGTTGTTGAACTAATATACAGTCGAAGGTCCTAAGTGAAATCCGGAAAAATAATTTCGAACCTAAAATTTTTTTTGGGAATTATTTTCTCTGTGATTTTTAGATTTTCACACTTAGACCTTTGACTTTTCAGTTTCCCTGTTGCGACGTCCGACTATATGGGGTTTGAAGTGAATAGTTTTATACTTAAAAAGGTGTTGGGCGCCCGATCAAGTTAGATCGTTTTTTTCGATTCCTTTCGAAAGGGCGTCGACTATAGTATTAGGGTGTCAGCCTTACGGGAACGCAAAAGCGGCTGAGACGCTTTCTCAAATGCCACTTTTTAGTGTATCAACTCGCTCAAACTCGATATAGTCGACGTTTCAACGGAACTGATATAAGTCCAAGTCTAAGTTGAACAATCTCTAAACAAAATCACAAAGAACCTATTTCCCCCGATATTTTCTGTTTCAATTTTTTTTTCGGAATTTGCCACTTAGAGACCTTCGACTTACTATTAGTTCCGAATGGAAGACCATTTCCCGACATCACAATGGTTTTAAACGTTATGTATCTCGAAACTAGAATACGCTATCAAGAAAACTCAACTAACATTCGTGGAATCAGCGTAAGAAAATTGTTCTTAAAAAATGAAAAATAAAAAATTATTTTGAAATTTTTTTGGATATTTTAATTTTTTTCTCGAAAACTACGAAAGCTACAAGAAAACTAATTACATTCGTGGAATCAGCGTAAGAAATTTGTTCTAAAAATTGCAAAAAATTTTTTTTTTGAATTTTTTGGGCTATTTTATTTTTTTTTCTCAAAACTACGATAGCTACAAGAAACAAATAACATCTCGTGGAATCCAGTACAGATAATTGTTCTGAAAATGCCAAATACATTTTTTTTGATTTTGGGGCTATTTTTTATTTTTTTTACTCGAAAACTACGATAGCTACAAGAAACTAATACATTCGTGAATCAGCGTAAGAAAATTGTTCTAAAAATGGCAAAAAATTTTTTTGGAATTTTTTGGGGTATTTTATTTTCTTCTTAGGGGGCGAGGGTAGGTACACAAAAACTCTTAAGACTCGTGGCATCCAACGTAAGAAAATTGTTCAAAAAAATTGGAAAAAAATTTTTTGAATTTTTTTTGGATATTTTATTTTCTTTTCTGAAAACTACGATGCTACAAGAAAACTAATAACATTCGTGGAATCAGCGTAAGAAAAATTGTTCTAAAAATGGCAAAAATTTTTTTTTGATTTTTTGGGGCTATTTTATTTTTTTCTCGAAAACTACGATAGCTACAAGAAAACTAATAACATTCGTGGAATCAGCGTAAGAAAATTGTTCTAAAAATGGAAAAAAAAATTGATTTTTTTTTGGATATTTTATTTTTTTTCTCGAAAACTACGATAGCTACAAGAAAACTAATAACATTTGAAATCAGCGTAAGAAAATTGTTCTAAAAATGGAAAAAAAATTTTTTAATTTTTTTGGGATATTTTATTTTTTTTCTCGAAAACTACGATAGCTACAAGAAAACTAATAACATTCGTGGAATCAGCGTAAGAAAATTGTTCTAAAAATTGCAAAAAATTTGATTTTTTTTTGGTTATTTTATTTTTTTTCTCGAAAACTCGATAGCTACAGAAAACTAATACCATTCGTGGAATCAGCGTAAGAAAAATGTTCTGAAAAAAAAAAAAATTTTGTTTTTTGGATTTTTTTTTTTTATTCTATTTTATTTTTTCTCGAAAACTCCGATACGTACAGGGAAACTATTGTTTCCTTCCATTTTTAAAAAAATTTCTTGACGCTGATTTCCAAAAGGTTACTTCATTCTTTTTTCTGTAGTAATCCGTAGTTTTCGAGAAAAAAATAAATAACAACCAAAAAAATCAAAAAATTTTTTTTTTTTCCATTTTTAGAATACACACAAATATCTTACCTGATTCCACGAATTTTTTTTAGTTTTCTTGTGCTATCGTAGTCTTTTCGAGTTTTTTTGCACTTAGACCCTTCGACTTATATAGTATGTTTTGTGTTCGTTTGTTCGTCTGACCGTTCGTTCGTTTGTTTGTTGAACCTATATATGTCCGAAGCGTCCTAAGTCGCAAATTCCGAAAAATATTTCACTTAAAATTTTTTGGGATTTTTTCTCTGTGATTTTTAGATTTTCACACTTAGCACCTTTGAACTTATATCAGTTTCCCGTTGCGAGTCACTATATGGGTTGACGTGATAGTTTTATAACCTTAAAAGGTGTTGCGCATCACAGTTAGATTCGTTTTTCGATTCCTTTTCGAAACGTCCTATAGTAATAAGTGTCGCCCTTTACGGGATTCGCAAAGCGGGCTTGAACGCTTTCAAATGCCACTTTTTAGTGTATCAACTCGCTTCAACTCGATATAGTGACGTTTCAACCTTCGACTTAACACTTAGACCTTCGACTTAGGCATTAGCACTTCGACTTAACATAGACTTCGATCTAGCCTTAGACTTCGACTTAACACTCTAGACCTCGACTTTTAACACTTAGACTTCGACTTAAGCACTTAGAACCTTCGACTTAACCTTAGACCTTCGACTAACCTTAGACTTCGACTTAGCATTAGACCTTCGACTTAACAACTTAGACCTCGACACTTAGACTTAACCTTTCGACTAACACTTAGACCTTCGATCTTAACACTTAGACCTTCGACCTTAACGCTGATTCCACGAATGTTTTTAGTTTTCTTGTAGCTATCGTGTTTTCGAGTTTTTGCAACTTAGACCTTCGACTTATAAACGGTACAGAATTGTGTTCGTTTGTTCGTCTGACCGTTCGTTCGTTTGTTTGTTCGAACTAATATAAGTCGCAGGCTCTAAGTGCAAATTCCGAAAAATAATTTCGACTTAAATTTTTTTGGGAAATTATTTTCTCTGTGATTTTTTAGATTTTCCCACTTAGACCTTTGACTTATATCAGTTCCCGTTGCGACGTCACTATATGGGGTTGAAGTGATAGTTTATACCTTAAAAGGTGTTGCGCGATCAAGTTAGATCGTTTTTCGATTCCTTTCGAAACGTCACTATAGTATAGTGTCGCCTTACGGGAATCGCAAAAGCGGCTGAACGCTTTCAAATGCCACTTTTTAGTGTATCAACTCGCTTCAACTCGATATAATGACGTCTCAACGGGAACTGATATAAGTCAAAGGTCTAAGTGTGAAAATCTCTAAAATCACAAAGAAAATATTTCCCCCGATAATTTTCTGTTCAATTTTTTTTCGGAATTTGCACTTATGACCTTTCGACTTATAATAGTCCCGATGGTCACTATATGACGTCTAGTGGGGTTTTAAACGATAGGTATCTTCGAAAATAGGATAGCTACAAGAAAACGTAATAACGATTCGTGGAATTCACGTAAGCAAAATTGTTCTAAAAGAAAAAAAAAATTTGAAAATTTTTTTGGGATAATTTTATTTTTTTTTTCATCGAAAACTACGATAGATACAAGAAAACTAATAACAATCGTGGAATCAGCGTAAGAAAATTGTTCTAAAAATGCCAAATTTTTTTTTTGATTTTTTTGGGGCTATTTTATTTTCTTTTCTCAAAAACTACGATAGCTACAAAAACAAATAACATTCCGTGGAATCAGCGTAGATAATCTGTTCTAATAAAATCCAAAAATAATTTTTTTGATTTTTTGGGGCTATTTTATTTTTTTTTTTCGAAAACTACGATAGCTACAGAAAATTAATAACATTCGTGGAATCAGCGTAGGAAAATTGTTCTAAAAATGGCAAAAAAAAATTTTTTGATTTTTTGGGGCTATTTTATTTTTTTTCTCAAAACTACGATAGCTACAAGAAAACAAATAAACATTCGTGGAATCAACGTAAGAAAATTGTTAAAAAAAATAGAAAAAAATTTTTGTAATTTTTTGGATATTTTTATTTTTTTTTTCTCGAAAACTACTATAGCTACAAAAAAACTAATAACATTCGTGGATTTAACGTAAGAAAATTGTTCTGAAAATGGCAAAAAAATTTTTTTGGTTTTTTGTGGCTATTTTATTTTTTTTCTCAAAAAAGAACGTAGCTACAAGAAAACTAATAAAATTCGTGGAATCAGCGTATGAAATTGTTCTAAAAAATGGCAAAAAATATTTTTTGATTTTTTTTGGATATTATTTTTTTTTTTCTCTGAAAACTACGATTATGCTACAAGAAAAACTAATAACATTACGTGGTAATCAGCGAAGAAAATTGTTTACAATGGCAAAAATTCTTTTTTTGATTTTTTTGGGGTATTTTATTTTTTTTTTCTCAAAAACTACGATAGCTACAAGAAAAATAATAACATTCGGGGAATCGGGGTAAGAAAAAAATAAAAAGTAAAAAATTTTTTTTTATTTTTTTTTGGGATATTTATTTTTTTTTTTTCTCGAAAAACTACGATAGTCTACAAGAAAAGTAATGAACATATAGTGGAATCAGCGAAGAAAATTGTTCTAAAATGGCAAAAATTTTTGTTTGGTATTTTTTGGGGTTATTTTATTTTTTTTTCTCGAAAACTACGATAGCTACAAGAAAACTAATAACATTCGTGGAATCAGCGTAAGATAGTTGTTATGAAAATATGAAAATTTGTTTTTGGATTTTTTTTGTCTATTAATTTTATTTTCTCGAAAACTACGATAGGTACAAGGAAACTATTGTTTTTCCATTTTTAAAACAAATTTCTTACGCTGATTCCAAAAAGGTTATTAATTTTTTTGTAGCTATCGTATTTTCGAGAAAAAAAAATGAATTCCAAAAAAATCAAAAAATTTTTTTTTTCCCTTTTTAGAACAAATATCTTACGCTGATTCCAGGAATGTTATTAGTTTTCTTGTAGCTATCGTAGTTTTCGAGTTTTTTGCACTTAGACTTCGACTTATATCTCTGACCGTCGTTCGTTGTATTGTTGAACTATATATAAAGTGTCGCCCTACCGGAATGCGCAAAAGCGCTGAAACGCTTTCAAAAAATGCCACTTTATTTAGTGGTATAAACCGCTTCAACTCGTATAGTGACGGTTCAACGGGAACTAATATGTCACACCAAGGGAAAAAAATCTTCTATATATATATATATATATATATATATATATTATATATACTATATAATATATATATATATATATATATATTTATATTATATATATATTATATATATATATATATATATTATATATTATATATAGTATATATATATGTTTTATTTCTTTATTTATTTAATTTTTTTTTAAAAAAATCATTTAGTTTAGTTACCTCTTAAAATTAATTAACATAGAAAACTGAATTTAAGGGTGACTAAATTAAAAAAAAATTAAATAATGCTCTAAAAATATATAAACAAAAAGTGTTAAATTTATTATAATTAATATATATATATATATTATATATATATATATATATAATATATGGATCTATGAATATATATATATATATTATATATTATATATATATATATCTATTATATTATATATATCGTTCTGGTGAGAGTGGATATTTTTTTGCGCCTTTATGGGTGGGTGTTTGTTGGGAGTAGGTGTATTATGTGTGATGGAGTTTTATTTAGTGGTGTTTTGTAGTTGGGTGTATGATGTGTTGGCGTTGGAGTGTGGTGGTCTGTTGTATGGTTACAGTTAGGTTTGAGTATGGATGTATGCTAGTGTTTGTGTGGGTTTTTGGCGTGATACTTAAGCTTGAGGGGGTATGTAGTATATAATATATAACGGTTGTTACGTAAGGGTTGCACGCTACGTGAGGTGTGCGGTATTGGTGTCATGGGTATAAGTAGCTATTAGTGTGGTGGTTATACGAAACAAACACAAGAAAAGAACAACAATCTAAGCTATTCCCTCTTAGACCCTTCGGAACTTAGCACTTAAGACCTTCGACTTAGCACTTAGACCTTCGACTAGATTGACCTTCGCATAGCAGCTAGAAGACCTTCGACTTTAGCACTTAGACTTTCGATTAGCACTTAGACCTTCGACTTAGCATTTAGACCCCTTCGACTTAGAACTTAGACCTTTCGACTTTCGCACACTTAGAAGACTTCGACTTAGCACTGTACGACCTTCGACTAGTAGCACTTAGACCTCGACTAACTATACACTTAACTCGACTTTTAGCACTTAGCACTTACGAACTTAACAATGACTTAGACCTCGAACTTACACTTAGACCTTCGAAACGAGATCGAAACTTAACACTTAGACCTTCGAACTCTTAACGCTGATTCCACGAATGTTATTAGTTTTTTTGTAGTTAATCGTAGTTTTCGAGTTTTTTGCACTTAGACCTTCGACTTATATAGTTTGTTTGGTGTTCGTTTGTTTCGTCTGACCGTTCGTTCGTTTGTTTGTTGAACTAATATAGTCGAAAAGTTCTAAATACAGTCAATTCCCGAAAAAATGGATTTCGACTAAAAAAAATTTTTTGGGATTAATTTTTCTCTGTGATTTTTAAAGCCATTTTCCAACACACTTAGACCTTGACTAATATCAGGCGCGAAAGTTCCCGCCGCCATGCGTATCGAGGCAGAGTAGTAGAGTTAGTACCGGTGGATTTCCTGCTGTCATATTATGGGTTTGAAGCTCAAGGATACGGAGGATCTAGAGCTAATTAAACCGATTAAACACACGCTCTCTCTTCATGTATTATACACTCACACTAGTGAGATTAATGAATAGTTGCGGCTTCCCTTCGCAACGTCACATACGTATAGTGTCGCCTCTACGGGAATCGCAAAATAGCGCTGAATACGCTTTCAAAATACAGTTACTAAGCTAAAACTATCTCAATCCCGATTATGACGTATATAGTGAGCCTTGCATCGGAACTGATATAAGTCGAAGTCTAAGTGGCAAATTCCGAAAAATAAATTTGGACTTAAACAATTTTGTGACCTAACAGGTTGAAATTAAAGTATGTTGTAGAACTTTAGACCTTCGACTTAGCACTTAGACCTTCGACTTAGCACTTAGACCTTTCGACTTAGCACTTAGACCTTTCGACTTAGCACTTAGACCTTCGACTTAGCACTTAGACCTTCGACTTTGCATAAATATTGTTGGTCGTTCCTTCGATGTCTAAGACCCATAGGTGTTTCTCAGAAATTTGGAAATTGACTTTGGTTTTTAACTAACGCACGAAGGAATCGGACGATCTGTAGTTTATAGTAAAGTTTTTTTTGTTACTAAAACAATTTATAATAATTTTAAAAGGAAAAAATACTGCTTTGGAAATTTGGTTTATATTTATTAATTTTTTTACATTGTAGAATAAAACTTTAAATGTATAATGTCATAGTATATATATATATATAAAATTATATATATATATAATATATATATATATATATATATATATTATATATTATATTTATTAATTTTTTTACAAGTGTCAGTCGCTTAAAATGAGAATAAAACTTTAAATTAATAATGTAAATATATGTTTTACAGACAGAGAAAGAAATTATTTTTTTCATGGAGATAATATATTTATTCGAGGTCTACTACGCGGTTGCGAATACGTTTGTTTTACGAAGTGTAGGTCAATTTTACAATATTTTTCTGTTTTTCTCTCCTATTTTGAGATTCTGGATATTCTTCCGAGTTTTTTCTTTGAGGTCGACGTGTAAGAAAACCGCAGTTATCTCGGTTGCTACGTAATTTGCTCTCGCTGTTGTATTGGGAAATCTGTAGCAGCCATTCTCATAGCCCAGCGTCATCCTCTTCACGGAGTTTGTTATAACTGGGAAATCTACAGCGATCTGCGACGCACACGCACGAGTGAATAAGTTCGATCTGCTCATATATAATTTCGACGGCGCATTCGGGATTCGTGTGTTTTGGGTGAGAAGCGATTGTTTTGAAAAATGAGCAAAGCGATCTATGACGTTTTTTGCACGACATCGAATGCGCCAATTCTGACATGAAATACACGCCTCGTCTCCTCCTAAGCGTCGCCACCCTTTGGCTATGCCACCCTTCGGCTATGCCGCTCTTCGGCTATGCCGCTCTTCGGCTATGCCACTCTTCGGCTATGCCAATCTTCGGCTATGAGCAAACTCGTTTTTTTACTAAAAAAATAAAACAGTTTACTGACTCCTGTTTCCAAGTGATAAATATTATATACTTTTTGATAATTTAAGGATTAGCGACTTTTCTTGTATTTCTATTGGATCCGGCATGGTTTACCATCTGACGTCATTTGTCTAGACGTCTAGACGTCTAGACGTCTAGACGTGTAGACGTCTAGACATCTAGACGTCTAGACGTCTAGACGCCTAAGAAGTCTCAATTTTGTCTTCGAAGAATTTATAAGATATAACTGCTTTTAATTCATTTTCGGGTTTAAATTCAATTATCCGTGTTTGGATAAACGAACTTTAAAAAAAAATAATAATTCGATATTCAACTTTTAAACGTTAAAAAGCAGTTATTATTTTGTGGCACCGAATAAGGAATCACATCTTTTTCAAGATAAAAAACAGACATAACAAACAATAATATACAAAAAATTGAATAATAACATGAATGCCTTAGAATCACTGTTATGGTAATAATAATAATATTAATAATAATAATAATAATAATAATAATAATAATAATAATAATAATAATAATAATTATAATAATAATAATAATAATAATAATAATAATAATAATAATTTATCAAAAAAATAATAATAATATAATATATATAATAATATAATAATAAATAATAATAATAATAATATAAAAAATAATAATAATGAATATTAATATATAATAATAGATATTTGATAAATCAAGGATTAGCAACCTTTCTTCTATTTCTATTGGATCCGGCACGGTTTACCCTCTGACGTCATTTGTCTAGACGTCTAGACGCCTAAAAAGTCTCAATTTTGTCTGTCTAGACGTCTAGACAAATGACGTCAGAGGGTAAATCGTGCCATGCCAATAGAAATAGAACGAGAGGTTGCAAGACTTCATTTATCAAATTATTATTATTTATTATTATTATTATTATATTTATTATTCATTATTTATTACTTTAATTATTATTATTGTTTTATTATTTATTATTATTATTATTAATTATTATTATTATTATTCTTATTACTAATATTTATTTATCATAATTATTATTATTATTATTATTATTATTATTATTATTATTATTATTATTATTATTATTATTATTATTATTATTATTATTATTATTATTATTATTAATTATTATTATTATTTTATTATTATTAAATTATTATTATTATATTATTATTATTATTATTATTATATTATTTTATTATTATTAATTATTATTCATTATATTATTATTATTTTTATTATTATTATTATTTTATTATTATTATTATTTATTATTATTATTATTATTACTTATTATCTATTACATAACAGTGATTCTAACGCATTTCTCGGGTATTCTTAATCTTGGGATTATAAGTGAAATGAATGACTGTGTGTTATCTTGAAAAAAATGGGATTCTTTCTTCGGTGCCACAAAATAATAACTGCTTTTTAACGTAAGTTGTATATCGAATTATTATTTTTTTTTAAAGTTCGTTTATCCAAACACGGATAATTGAATTTAAACCCGAAAATGAATTAAAAGCAGTTATATCTTATAAATTCTTCGAGCCTAAAAAGTCTCAATTTTGTCTTCGAGAATTTATAAGATATAACGCTTTTAAATTCATTTATCGGGTATTAAATTCAATTATCGTGTTTGGAAAACGAATTTTGTGTGAAAGTGCTTATTCATCCAGTTATTTTTAAAACTTAAAGCAGTTATTATTTGGTGCACCGAATAAGATCAACCTCTTTTTGAAGATAAAAACAGACACAAAACAATTAAAAAAAAATTTGAATAACTGCGTGTAATATATAATAATATAATAATAATAATAATAATAATAATAATAATATAAATAAATATAATCAATTAATAATAATAATAATAATAATAATAAATAATAATAATAATATAATATAAATAATAATAATAAATAATAATCAATAATAGTAATAATAATAATAAATAATATAAAATAATAATAATAATAATAAATAATAATAATATAATAATAATCAATAATAAATAAATAATAATATAATAAATAATAATAAATATATAATAATAATAATAAATAATAATATAATAATAAATATAATAATAATAATAATAATAATATTAATTTATTATTAAATCATAAAATGAAACCGTTAACAAATTATGAAGCGCGGTTCCCAAACGGGTAAATCGTGGCGTTTTTCTCTTACCACTCATATTTGTTTGCATAAAACATCAATATTTTTTATACATGATAATAATAAAAATTGTTTAAAAAAAATTGTATTTTCATTCCTTCTTTATACCTTTTTTTATTAAAAGAAGCTAAGGCCGCGACGCTTCATTTTGTCCAGTCGAAGATATATTTGAATACATTTTTCGTTTTTACACATCTTCCTTCGTTTCTAATTTTGTTATTCGTGAGTAATCATATATATTTTGGAGGTTTCCTTCCCCTTACGCTCCAATCGGAGCACGAAATAACGTTACTTTTGACTTCTCGGGAGATGGGACAAAATAAATTTGTCGTTCCCTAAGCGAGTTTTTCCCGAGGAAACCGAAAAAAAATTTACTGAATCTAGGATTTCGAGTAGCCAAGTAAGGTTAAGCGTGTTTTAACGAAGTAATAAATCGAAACTGTGGTCGCCTTTCGCGATCCGTCGATTATTTTTTCGAAGCGGCTTCGGATATCATAAAACTAAAAGCAGCTGGAGAGTGTTTATACGCCCCTTGTTACTTTCCGTGGGGTGTCGGGCCTTCTAAAGAACACTTTGAAAATTAACATGAAAATATCTAAAGGGTTCCTTCCCCCCCTTCTGCTACGATCGGGGCACTAAATAACGTTACTTTCGACTTCTCGAGAGTAGGGGCAAAATAAATTTTTCGTTCCCTAAGCGAGTTTTTCTCGCGGAAGCCAAAAAAAAATTATGGAATCTTTTTCTCGGGTAGTGGTGTCAACAATTCCGTTAACGGTCCTCGCGCTTAGGCGCGGTGGGTTGAGCTGTCTGTATCCGTAGGTAAGCTAGAAGGTAGCAAATTTTGAGGATTTCTACTTCTCGGGCGCCGCACTCTAGTCGCAAAGTAGGGTTAAAAATTCGCGCCTTTTCTTTAGGGTGGCCGTGTTTTTAGCCCCCTTTTAAATACCGAGACCTCATTAAATCTTTTTACTATATATAATATACCAACCCCTACCTCGCCCCTTAGTGATTTACCGTTATTTTTCTGCCTATTTTTAACGAATCGATGAAAAAAAGGACAAAAATATCAACCCTACTCTGGCGTTTCCTTTTTTAGTTTTATGGTAATAAAATATTTTGTCTTGTTTCATTTTTTATTCTTCAGTTATTAAAATATTTTTTTTGACGAAAGCGTGAAATAACGTTAAATTTTACTTCTCGGGAGATGGTGCAAAATATATTTTTCATTCCTTAAGCGAGTTTTTTTTCAAGGGAAACCAAAAAAAAATTAATTACGGAATCAAAGTCTATAAAGAATTGATGATCAGGTACTCACGTATTATATAAATTTTTTTCTTTATACTTAATTTTTCTAAATCTTAATAATTAAATATTTCCAGCTATCATGTAAATCGAAGGAGTTTTTTTTCATCTTAATTGTGAAAGATATGAAATTCGGTGATGTTGGAGAGTTCTGACAATCGAGAACTCAACTTTAGATCGTAGGTATTACGTATTTTTGCGCTGACCGCCGCATGGCCACTCTTTTCGCATTGGAACCCACCAATATAACATTCCTGAACAATGCACTTGATTACATTGGAAATTCTCGCTAAGGTAGCGCACTTAAAATGGAACAAGCGCCCTAAACTGGGATCCGGCATATCGATATAAACTCGAAAACGGTAAGAGATGGATACTTCTATTCTTCCTTTTTGGAATTAGCGAGTGCAAATTGTTAGGCCGGTTGAAAATCGAGACCTACGATGCCAATAAGAGGAAAGTTAAAAAATTTATATTGTTTATGATTGATATTATTGCAGAATGCAAAAATGGCATTTATTTCTAGGTATCGTGTAAATCAAAAGAGTTTGTTTTCATCTTAGTTGTGAAAGATTGGAAATTTGGGGTGTCAGAAAGTTCTGACCTTCGAGAACCTCGGATGACCTTATATTATAAGCATTACGATTTTGTGCTGGGCGACGCATGGCCCGTCTTTTCGCATTCGAACAAACTAATATAACATTCCTGAACAATGCCCTAAATTACGTAGGAATTTGTCGCTAAGGTAGCACACCTAAAATCATCGAGTGCCCTAAAAAAGGAGGTCGACATCCTAATATTAACTCGAAAACGGTAAGAGACTGGAGTTTATTTATCCTTTCCGGTTCTTCGACATACTACGTGAATTTCTTATTAGAGGCCGCTCCTCCTTCCGAGAAACAAAAGATGTCGCTTCATAGTTCTTGATTTAAGATAATGAGATTGCTAATTTAAATAAATTTTTCTAAATAAAATTTAAGATATAACCGCCCTGTTTTCCGAGACGCGGGTTACGGTAATTTTTCATCATCGTCAAAAACAACAAAAAAAACACAAAACGTTTCATTTTAAACATTCCAGTTTGACCGACATGTAGACACCGACATGTAGACACCGACATGTAGACAGACATGTAGACACCGACATATAGACACCGACATGTAGACACCGACATGTAGACAGACATGTAGACACCGACATATACGACGTCTAGACACCGACGTCTAGACACCGACGTCTAGACACCGACGTCTAGACACCGACGTCTAGACACCGACGTCTAGACACCGACGTCTAGACACCGACGTCTAGACACCGACGTCTAGACACCGACGTCTAGACACCGACGTCTAGACACCGACGTCTAGACACCGACGTCTAGACACCGACATGTAGACACTGATATGTAGACACCGACATGTAGATATCCCGTCAAACAGGACAAAGAAATACCGCATGAGAAAAACCTTTCATGAAATATTTGTTAAAAATAGAAAAGAAGAACAATTAAACCGATCAAAAGAAACGCCCTTAAAACTGAAGAGAAAAAGAGACGCAATATTAAGAAATGTTTCAGCTAAACAAAAACGAAAAGTTGATGACGTATCTTCCTTGGAATATGAAGATACTGATGTTATACCGCTACCAAAGAAGCGTAAGTCTTCTCCACCGCCGACAAAGGCACTGTCTCTAATATCATCGTCGAATACGTCGCAGAATGAAAATTCTCTAAATCAACCATCAACGTCGTCGATGTCACCACCGAAATTTCTTCCCGTTTCTTCTGTGACAACTAAATATAAAGCTTGGAAAAAATACGATAAGCCTGAGATCAAGTTCGATTTGTCTTTTTCTTATTCGCCGGGGTTCTTACAATTGATTGAAAATATAAGCAAATTGGAAGGTGTAGAATCTGAAGATGTCGCTTCATAGTTCTTGATTTAAGATAATGAGATTGCTAATTTAAATAAATTTTTCTAAATAAAAATGGTTTTATTATTATATATAATATATAAGTGATTAGTATTTTTTTTCATTTAACTAATAAATCTAATAATTATAAATTAAATTTAACTATTATTTTCCTAGCGCGATAAATATAAAGTTGGATATTAAGCATTCTACAAGCCTATGCGTAAGAATTGTCTCCAAGAACTCGAGCCACATTATCTACAATAAATAGGACTAAACAGGGCCGCATCACGATGTTAATATCTGTTCAACCCGTGAATATATCTTATAGAACTTTACTTTCGCTCGCGCGAGGATCTGCCCTTGTGGAAAAGATATTAAAAAATAACAGAAAGGAAGACCTTTTAAGCGCAAAAATTCACGTTGAGTTTTGTTCGGTTGATGGGGTTGAAGATGACGACGCTCGCGATGTTATTTCGTTATATTCTTACGACGAATGCCTTTTTCCAATTTTCAAAATCCTTCGTTTCAAAATTGCCAAATTCTTGGGTGAAGACGAAATTCAAAACTTTATCTTTGGTAATGGTAACGAGTCGACTATTAAAATTTCCATTACCGATGAAAATAAAAAAACGAATAAACGTGCTACTAAGAAAGTACTATCAACCTCGGAATTCTTCGAAATAGATAACAATGAGAGTAGAAACGAAAATTCAGATAATCATCCTCCTCGAGACTATGCCCAAGTTCTTCTTTCTTTCGAGAACAGAAATAGGCTGCTAAAAGGCATATGGAATCGAGTGAGTATCGGTAAAAAGCTTATCATTGAAAATTTGATGAAGATGCCACGAGAATCGGCATCGAAAAGCAATTATTACCGGGGTCGCTCCACCGACAAATGTTACGTCAGCTTAAACTGTTTTGACCACGATGACAAACACCCGAGTCTCTCCGTAAATTTAAATACTTTGGACTACAATTGTCTAGGGTGTAAAATTATGGGAAAAATTAACGATTTGAATTTTCAAAAATTTATTTGAAAAAAAAGTTTGCATATATACATATATATAATCGATTTTCTTTTCATTTTACCTTAATCTAAACTATATTTTTCATTCTATGTTATGACGGTTCATTTTGTGATATAGTAGGTAATATGAAGTATTAACGTTTGTTTTTTTTCATTTTATCGCGTTAATTCTAAACTAGAATAGTTTGATTCTATATTTATGAGGCGGGTTTCATTTTTGTCCCGAACAGATTGTTATTTTTTTTATTTGTTTTTTTTTTTATTATTAAAATTAAACTGGTCATTTACCTTCCCAGGTCTCACTGCCATTTTATCATCATCTTTTATTTCACCCGGTTTCATCGGGGCGTTAGCCCCCTGCGCGTGCATACCCGAATTTGAAATCACTTACGTTAATCATGGAAGAATATCAATATTCAAACCTGTTTTTTTTTTTTGCGTTTCTATCAACGTTTGTTTACCAAAAATTGAGCACTTGGAATTTTTTAAAGAAACACTAATGAAGAATAGCGGTCAAAGCGTGTTTTATCCCGTCGTCCGAAGCTCGATGGATATTAATGTTTTCAAATGGACGTACCCAGTATTTAATTTACAAAAAAAAAATTAGCACTGTCTTCTAGGATTTGGTTTCCCCGTATTGTAAATTTTATGGCGCATTAACAGGATCGCTGCTTGCTTTCCTAACGTCAAAAAGTTAGATTTGGAAGGATTGAACGTGATGTTTGAAAAGTCGAGGAAGTGTTTGACACCCCCACAGCTCCACAACGATTTCTCGAAGGTAAAAGATCTGACAATACGGTTCACTAATAAGAAATCCGGCGAAAATATTTTAGAAATTCGTCCCAATCTGGAAACTCTGTGATTAACATTTTTTGACCACGCCGAATTTTCCATTCTGAGTAGCAAGAATTTAAGTTTCTTCGAATTGTCGGAGATAAAACACTTGAAAATTTCCGTGATTCATCGAGACCCCCCGTCCACCGCCGCAATTGAAAAACCCGTTATTCAAAAAATGAAGAACGTGTTTCAAGAAAGCAAGAAAGATTTCGACCTGACAGCGATTTCCTTATTTAAAAATCTCGAAACCATTTCACTGATGGCTCGAAAATGTCGAAAGGAGGATGACGCCCAAATTATCTTTCACAAGGGTATCTCGAAACGGAAGAGGAATGATAAAAAAATGAAAAGAAGGAAAAGAAGATGATGATGATGGAAGCGTCGTCGTTTTATAATTTTGACGACCTAACGCGTCGACGCGAGAAGGTCGAAACGAGCGAGAACATAGACGATATCGTAGGACTTTCGAAAAACAAGAAAGGTTTCAAATTTGCTCTTGCTCTTGTATATTTTTATATAAAAATGTATTTGAGTACAACATCGGCTGTCTCAACGCGCAATGTTTGTGACGACGACGGCTCTAATTCCGAAGACGCTCTGTTCAAAAAAATTTCCAAGAGATGCCAGATGCAGAAAGAAATTCTCTTCGATGGAAATGTTCACGATCTAGACAAGTATGTGACAATCAAAAATTCCACGGTCGAAAAAAAATTATTTTGAGCGAATTAAAAAGCGCTTACACGTATGTAAATACCTTAGTATTAACTATAAAACGATTGTTCAACTTTCAACAAAATGATGCGTGAAATGAAATACCTTCTGATGATATACTTCTATATTATGTTATTTCATAAGCGATTTCGATGTTAAAAAATATTTAGCCCCTTTCCCGCCCTTATAAGAAAGAAAATGTTTTCACCAGTAAAAACACGTGTTCAAAAATAAAAACTAATTTCGATCACAATTTTTATTCTTTTACAAATACTTAAAAAAATTGATTATTCCCAAATCCGTGTGAACGTTTGTATGAATTTATTACCTCGTCAACAATTTTAAAAAGTTCCCTAAAAAAAACATGATTTTTAATTGAGCGGAAAACCAAATGAAAAGTTTTTGGCCCGGATTCGCGAAATAAACCTAAGAATTTGAAAAAAAAATGCGGTTCACAAAAATATATTTCATCTTCTAACCATAACTCAACAGGATTTTGCAAAGTAAAAGCACCAACAAAACGAACTGGCAAATCACGCATCTTCAAATAATCATATATTTTTATATTCCATCGAATGATGGGAACTCCAGAAACGTCTGTCATAGTCACCACGAGTTTTTCTAATAGTCGGCTGAGATTAGTTCTGTGCGTAGGATTAGCGCATTCCCAATAGGATCTGCAACCATTTTTTTTATATAGCAAGCATTTATCGAAATTAAATTCTACTACTCCTCTTTTCAAAGAACGAGTAATATCAAAAAGATTATAAATTCTGCAAGGATCGAAGTGTTGCCAGTCGAAAAACGCAACGACATTTTCTAGATTTGGAGACACGCGACAAATATCGAGTAAAAGATCAGAAAAATCAACCTTTAATTCCAACAATTTTTCAAATGTGGCGTCATTTTTATCACATGGTGTCATTCGGTAACTATCGCTACTTTCTCCGTAAGGCGTACGTGAATATTTATTCCTTTCGATTATTGAGAAATCCAAATCTGCTGTTATTTCGATTTCTAAGCTGGTCAAATTGGGAAACGCTTCGATGATTTTATTGCTCAACGAACCGCATTCATGATTTGGTCCATGTTCCCTGAATATTTCGTCATATGATAATCTCAAAACACACACATTTGGAAATTGGAATGGAGAAAGGGTGTCGAGATTTTGGTTTCTTTTAAGGACAGCATTGAAATGACAAACGTTCGGTAAATTCAATTCTAAGAAACCGTCATTCTTTCTAATACTCCTTTGCAATCGGCTTCTAAAATTTTTGGTGTCCCAAGAATCGATTATTTTCTTTTCTGTTTTCTTGCGCCACGATCGACCCGCGTGTAAATGGCATATTTGTCCACTCTTTTCGTGATTCTGTCGCATAAACAGTATCATAACCGCATAAATCCCTTCGCATGCGAGACAGAATGGTATTTCTATTTCGGTTTTTTCACAATCTTTAGTAAGAAATTTCCAGAAATTATACTGCAACATTGTTAGTAAACCGTCAAATTGATATTCGGGATATTCGTCTCCTGCTGCGTTTTTTTTTTCCTCCTTCGATAATTTTACTTGCTTTTTGAATGGTGGCGGAGTTTGACTGATTTCCCATTCGATTATTCTTCTGTTTTCGATTTCAACAACTACGACTAATTTGGATAAATTTTTGTTATAACAATTATCGCACATTTCGTACCCGTCATCCAACATAATATAGGGGTATCTTGGAAATATTGTTTCTTCCAAAGAGAAACTGAAAATCAATTCTAACGTTTTAACTCCAGTTTTTATAGCTAGTTCTCTTACAAGACTGTTATTAAAAACAGTAGATGAGTGTTTATGGTTTAAACGCACTCCAATTTTTTGTAAGTTAAACAATGATGAGATTTCGATCATTTCAGTTATGTTGTTACAATCCAGAGTTAATTCTTTTAAAAAAGGAAAATGAAATTCCGGCGATTTAATATCTTCCTCATCTTCTTCTTTCTCATCGAAAACTCTTTTTCTAGCTGAAGAAATTCTGTTTTTCTCCCTTTTGCAATGGTGAGGTTGCGTCAATTCAACATCTTCCTCATCTTCTTCCTCATCGAAAGCTCTTTTCCTGGCTGGAAAAATTCTGTTTTCCTTCCTTTTGCAACATCTGCATATTAGTTTTAACGCGTTCAGATTTGGAAATAAGATCGAAATATTTTTATGCATTTCGAGAAAGTCGTCGTGGGTGATAGGGTTAGTACCCGTATTAAAAATTTCTAGTTTCTCGACACGAAATAAAAGTTGATGATGTTTTTCTTTCATTAAATTCGTTAATTTTATAAAAGTTTCATGCTGGTCTAAAGAAATAATCAAAGATTTTAAACATTCGTATTCGGTTCCCATTATTCTAAAAACTTTAGCGGTTTTAGCAACCGCGGGAACAACTTCGGCATAACTTTCTTCGACCATATACTTGGTCAATGTCAGGGCTATTGATTCGGTCGTCCTGTACGGATTTTGCGTCGCATTTTCAAGAAAGTCTAGAAAGCTCGCCGAGGTGGTTTTCTCTTCGGCTGAATCGAATAGCGGTAAGAGCAAGTTGAAGTTTAATTCCTTCGCCCCGTATTTTTCAGTAAAATGATTCATAATCAAATAACAGTATACCGCGAACGTTTTCGAATCCGAAACTTTGAATGCATCTCGAAGGGACGATGTTTCCAAAACGGCTGTCATCGCTAAATCTTGCAAAGCTTTCACGTTCTTTTCCATTTCGAGTTAATAATTATTGAATTATAGTTCAAAAAATGATTAAGGTCGCGCGGTTATATTTTCTTCACCAAAAACAATCACAACTACGGTATAATATAGAGTTCTTTCGATTGTCAGATACTGCTCTATAAACGATATTCAGCGAAGCGACGTTACTTAATGATAAAAAATATTTTCTTTCGACTCCATTTATATACGCCAAGAATAAAAAAAAAAATTATTTATTATTTATTTAACTTAGAAATTAAAAAAATCATTAGTTTTTTAGGTGAACGAATATAAGTGAAAATTTCAATAGCAAGGAACACGAAAAAAAATTTAAGGCAAAATTTTTTTGGGCGGATATTGAGGAACAAAGCAGTGGGATAATCGACAACATATTTCCCAATTTTAAAAGTTTAAAAATTAGGGATAGAAGAGTTTCCTTCGCAAAAACTTCTCATCGGCTAGTATGCTTGGTTTCCATGTTGGAATTTGAAGCAATTTTCTTATGAGTTCTTATTATTATTATTATATTTTCAACCGAATATTGTCCTTAAAAATTGAAAGCTTTATTTTTGCCCGACTGACTTCAATATTGGGAAATTGCGAAGCCAGTTCTTTATAAATTTTTGAAATTATTATTAGTAAAAAAGTGAAATAAAATTTATCTCATAACAATAAACATTTTTCATATATCAATCAATTAATAAAAAATAATTAATTTTTTATTGCGAAATACATATGCGGTGTTATAATTTGCTTATAAATAAATAGCAGCCCAATGTTGGAAAAACATCAAAATCAGTGAGACGCAGCTACCAGATAGGAGATCTCCAACGTTTTTAATATTTTTCTTCCGTTTTAAACCCCGTAGCTCGTGCGAGGTTTTACATAAAAATGTCTTTGCGCTTGCGAGCAATAGCTGCTCTCACGGCGCGCGATGTTTGTGACGACGACGCTCTGTTCCAAAAAAAATCCGAGAGGTGCCGGCTGCAGAAAGAAATTCTCTTCGATGGAAATGTTCTCGACCTAAGCAGGTTTGTGACACTCCAAGAAATAATAAAAGGGGATCCCAATCTTTTAACAAATTCAGTCGAATATTTGCTGCAGAAACCCTACAATAATTTTAACCGTAAGATTCCTAGCGCCATAAAATTTACAATACGGGGAGACCAAATCCTCGAAGACAGTGCTAATTTTTTTTGTAAATTAAATACCGGGTACGTCCATTTGAAAACATTAATAATAGATCTAGATAGCCTAACAAATTTTAATAGAGCGATTACAAATGCGAGGCCATTAATCAAAATTAAAACATTAAAATTAATTATGGAGAAAAAGGTGGGAACAATCAACATTCCTAAAGTGTTGGAAATTTTCCCGAACGTAGTCGACTTCGAAATCAAATGTCAAAAGGGAGAAAAGAGGAATGAAAAAAATGATTACACACTATTCAGGTTAAAAGAAATGCCAGAAGGGCGATCAAAAGTACTAGTAGTAATAATGGATTATGAATTCATAGACAATATGTGTGATTTCTTATCAGTCTTCCACAATATAAATAAAATCAGCCTATATTTGAACGTGTATCATCGCCCTCCCAACCTCGACTTCGATAAGCTAATTCGCCTACTCGATAAAGCCCATTTTTTTACCACACTGGAAATAGTTTTACATTTTTCGTTTTGCGAAGAATTTTTCATGCATTGCGATTCGGCTTCTCTGACTAATGGTCATTCGGAAAGAGAAAAGTTTGTATTCAGTTCTCATATGCTAAAAAAACTCGTTTTAGCTGCTGGCGTTGAAGAGGCCACCGAAGTCGAATGTCGAGAAAATTTTGACCTCAAGCATCGTAGACTGTTCGAATGGAAACTGCAAACTGAGTGGGATTACTGGAATAACTTAAAATCCCTAGAAAATATTAAATATGACCGAAGAAATAATTTCTTCAATAATCTGATTAGATATGAGGCGGGCGCAATTACAAAGAAACAGTTGAAACATATATCCTCTACATTATCTCAGTTTTTATTCATGTTTGTTTGTCAATTTTCGTTTTATAGCAGCGAACGTTATTGCCAATGTCAGCGGCATGGTAAAAAGAAACAGTTTCGTCGATTACAGAATGCCGACTCGCAAAGCAAAGAAATTTGTATAAAAAATCCGCTTAAGAAAATAAAAGCGAATGATGAATATTACGACACTCAACGTGAAAATAAATGACTTCAACATAAAACTTTCAAAAATCTTCACATCTTCTTTTCTTTTTTCAATGTAAATATACAAATAACATATTCTTTTTGTTTACTAACAATTTACTCTATACTAACGTATGTTATGTAATCAAATTGCCTATGATGAAGGTTTGAATAAAAGAGTTATAATATTTATAGTTTTATTCCTACCAAAAAAAAATAAATTGTAACAAGATGATATATAATCTTCGCTCATATATAAGTTTTTCATTAAGTAAGATTTGTTATCGCTTTAGCTATATTTCGATTCATCATTCGTGTGTATATGCGCGTGCGCGTTTGTCTTCAGGACGAATCGAAAGATATTTCCGGGCTTTACGACGTGGACGTACGATGACAGGGAGCCCGTGAAAGTAAAAGTGAAAAGCAAGGTTTTAAATCAGTCGGAAAAATGTGTGATCGCAAACTCCTGAGCATGCTTGCTAGATACCGGTCGATATATTTTAATTTAAGGGACAAGACAGTCAGAGAGAGAAGAACAACGAATCGACTGATCCGCTACTCTAACCTAAGTTATTTGGAAAGTTTCGGACAAATTCCCACCCTCGGATATAAGGAAAAGCAATCTATCGGATGACTGACTAACTACTAACGGTGTCTTCGTCGATAGACCCCATTCGACGTTCGATCTTCGCGGTTTCTAAGTTATAAACTCGAAAACGGTAAGAGATGGATACTTCTATTCTTCCTTTTCGAAATTAGCGAGTGCAAATTGTTAGGCCTATTGAAAATCGAGACCTACGATACCAATAAGAGGAAAGGTAAAAAATTTAAATTGTTCATGATTGATATTATTGCAGAATGCAAAAATGGCATTTATTTCTAGGTATCGTGTAAATCAAAAGAGTTTGTTTTCATCTTAGTTGTGAAAGATTGGAAATTCGGGGTGTCAGAAAGTTCTGACCTTCGAGAACCTCGGATGAGCTTATATTATAAGCATTACGATTTTGTGCTGGGCGACGCATGACCCGTCTTTTCGCATTCGAACAAACTAATATAACATTCCTGAACAATGCCCTAAATTACGTAGGAATTTGTCGCTAAGGTAGCACATCTAAAATCATCGAGTGCCCTAAAAAAGGAGGCCGACATCCTAATATTAACTCGAAAACGGTAAGAGACTGGAGTTTATTTATCCTTTCTGGTTCTTCGACATACTACGTGAATTTCTTATTAGAGGCCGCTCCTCCTTCCGAGAAACAAAAGATGTCGCTTCATAGTTCTTGATTTAAGATAATGAGATTGCTAATTTAAATAAATTTTTCTAAATAAAAATGGTTTTATTATTATATATAATATATAAGTGATTAGTAATTTTTTTCATTTAACTAATAAATCTAATAATTATAAATTAAATTTAACTATTATTTTCCTAGCGCGATAAATATAAAGTTGGATATTAAGCATTCTACAAGCCTATGCGTAAGAATTGTCTCCAAGAACTCGAGCCACATTATCTACAATAAATAGGACTAAACAGGGCCGCATCACGATGTTAATATCTGTTCAACCCGTGAATATATCTTATAGAACTTTACTTTCGCTCGCGCGAGGATCTGCCCTTGTGGAAAAGATATTAAAAAATAACAGAAAGGAAGACCTTTTAAGCGCAAAAATTCACGTTGAGTTTTGTTCGGTTGATGGGGTTGAAGATGACGACGCTCGCGATGTTATTTCGTTATATTCTTACGACGAATGCCTTTTTCCAATTTTCAAAATCCTTCGTTTCAAAATTGCCAAATTCTTGGGTGAAGACGAAATTCAAAACTTTATCTTTGATAATGGTAACGAGTCGACTATTAAAATTTCCATTACCGATGAAAATAAAAAAACGAATAAACGTGCTACTAAGAAAGTACTATCAACCTCGGAATTCTTCGAAATAGATAACAATGAGAGTAGAAACGAAAATTCAGATAATCATCCTCCTCGAGACTATGCCCAAGTTCTTCTTTCTTTCGAGAACAGAAATAGGCTGCTAAAAGGCATATGGAATCGAGTGAGTATCGGTAAAAAGCTTATCATTGAAAATTTGATGAAGATGCCACGAGAATCGGCATCGAAAAGGAATTATTACCGGGGTCGCTCCACCGACAAATGTTACGTCAGCTTAAACTGTTTTGGCCACGATGACAAACACCCGAGTCTCTCCGTAAATTTAAATACTTTGGACTACAATTGTCTAGGGTGTAAAATTAAGGGAAAAATTAACGATTTGAATTTTCAAAAATTTATTTGAAAAAAAAGTTTGCATATATACATATATATAATCGATTTTCTTTTCATTTTACCTTAATCTAAACTATATTTTTCATTCTATGTTATGACGGTTCATTTTGTCCCGACAATCGCTATTTTTTTTTTTTTTTTTTTTTTTTTATTATACTTTCCAACCTTCCCAGGTCTCACTGCCATTTTATCATCATCGTTTATTTCATCCGGTTTCATCGGGGCGCTAGCCCCCTGCGCGTGCATACCCGAATTAGAAATCACTTACGTTAATCATCGAAGAATATTAATACTCAAACCTGGGTTTTTGCGTTTCTATCAACGTTTGTTTACCAAAAATTGAGCACTTGGAATTTTTTAAAGAAACCCTAATGAAGTATAGCGGTCAAAGCGTGTTTTATCCCGTCGTCCGAAGCTCGATGGACATTAACAGTATCGCTGCTTGCTTTCCTAACGTCAAAAAGTTAGATTTGGAAGGATCGAACGTGATGTTTGAAAAGTCGAGGAAGTGTTTGACACCCCCACAGCTCCACAACGATTTCTCGAAGGTAAAAGATCTGACAATACGGTTCACTAATAAGAAATCCTGCGAAAATATTTTAGAAAATCGTCCCAATCTGGAAACTCTGCGATTAACATTTTTTGACCAGGCCGAATTTTCCATTCTGAGCATCAAGAATTTAAGTTTCTTCGAATCGTCGGAGATAAAACACTTGATAATCTCTGTGATTCATCGAGACCCCCCGTCCACCGCTGCGATTGAAAAACCCATTATTCAAAAAATGAAGAACGTGTTTCAAGAAAGCATGAAAGATTTGGACCGGACAGCGATTTCCTTATTTAAAAATCTTCAAACACTTTCGTTGGCGGCTCGAAAACTTCGAAAAGAGGAGACGTTCATATTATCTTTCACGAGGATATCGGGAAACGGAAGAAGAATGATAAAAGAAGGAAAAGAGGATAATAATGATGAAAGCGTCGTCATTTGTAATTTTAAAGACCTAACGCGTCGACGCGAGAAGGTCGACACGAGCGAGATCATAGATGATATTGTAGGACTTTCGAAAAACAAGAAAGGTTTCAAATTTGAAGTGAGTTGTTTTGACTGCAAAATGATGGATTCTATTCTCAGTTTTTTTCATCACTGGAATTTGGTTGAAAGGAAAAATTGAATTGATTGTATTAATTTAATAATTAATAATAAATAATAATTAATAAATAATTATAAGAATAATAATTAATAATAATAATAATAATAATAATAATAATAATAATAATAATAATAATAATGATGATGATTAAGAGTATATAAATAAATAAATAAATAAATGGATTAATATATTTTTTCCCTTAAATTAATTAGTTTTTATTTTTTCGATGTATACCTGTGTTATTATAATTTGCTCATAAATAGCGGCTCGGTGTTGTGAGAATTTCAAATCAGTGAGTTGCAGCTACTGGAAAGGAAATATTATTATTCCTACGTTTTATACCCATTGCTCTCCGAGAGGCGCCAACTGCAGAAAGAGATTCTCGTCGATGGAAATGTTCTCGACCTGGATAAGTTTGTGACGATCCAAAAATTAATAAGGGCGGATCCCAACCTTCTGACAAATCCAGTCGAGTATTTGCTGCAGGAGCCCTACAATGATTTTAAGCTTAAGATTCCAAGCGCCATAAAATTTACGTTCCGGGGAGACCAAATACTCGAAGACGGCGCTAATTTTTTTGGTAGTTTAAATAACGGGTATAAACATTTGAAAACCCTAATATTAAATCTAGAAAGCTTTGTAAATTTTAATAGAGCGATTAGAAATGCGAGGCCATTAATCAAGATTGAAACGCTAAAATTAATTATGGAGGATATGCACGACAACGAAGGAAAAATCGACATCCCTAAATTGTGGGAAATTTTCCCGAACGTAATTGACTTCCAAATAAAATGTCAAAGGCGTATACTATTTAATAAAGATAATGATTATGCGCTATTTGAGTTTAAAAAATTCCCAGAAGGAGATTCAAAAATATTAATAATGGATTATCTTGATTTCCTTGAAGAAATGTGGGATTTTTTATCATCCCGTGACCCAATAAATAAAATCAGCTTATGCTTAGACGTCAATTGTGGCATCATTAGGGTCGATTTCGATAAGCTAATTCGCCTACTCTATAAAGCCAGTCCCAGCACCACACTGGAAATAATTTTGCATTTTTCGTTTTGTGAACGATTACTCAAGCAATGCGATCCGCCTCCGCTGATTAATGATCGTTTGGAACCAGAAAAAATTATAAATAGTTCTTTTATGCTAAAAAATCTCGTTTTAGCTGCTGGCGTTGAAGAAGTTACCGGCGTCGAATGTCGAGAAAATTTTGACCTCAAACATCGCAGATTGTTCGAATGGAAACTGCAAACAGAGTGGGATTACGAGAATGAGAATAACTTCTCCAATAATCTCGTTAGATATGAGACAGGCTCGGTTAAAAAGCACCAATTAGACCATATATATTCTACATTATCTCGTTTTTTAAAAATGTTCATTTGTCAATTTTCATTTTATAGCGCCAGACCTTATTGCTATTGTAATCGACATAAAGGGAAGAAATGGATGCGGTTTCGTCGTCAACTACAAGCACTCATCGATGAAACAATGCCCGATTCACAAGTTAAAGTAAACGGATTAAAAAATCCGCATAAGAAAATAAAAGCGGATGACGGATATTTCGCCTTTCAACGGGATGATAAATGACTCAAAGCAATACTTTAAATACTTTCAAAAATCTTCACATCTTTTTTAACTTTTCAATGTAAAAATATTCAAATAACATATATTCTTTTTTTTACTAACAATTCACTGCAGAATCAAAAGTTGTGTTTACGACAAAGGTTTGAATAAAAAAAATTTAAAATATATAGTTTTATTTTTCATCACTCCTATAATTTTTTTTATTAAGTAAGATTTGTCATCGCTGTAGCTATCTTTCGAATCCTCCTTCGTGCGTCTATGCGCGCGCGTGTCTTTCGGACGAATCGAAAGATCTCACGAAAAATTTCTCGTACCGTTAATAAAAATGAAACGAACGAGTGAACCACGATTTTTCTTTCAGACGGTGACTTCCAAAACCCCACCTGCCTGTTTAAACCGCCTACATACTACCTATCCCTATCCCGTCCCGTCGAAAATAAATATCCTCGTTCTTTCCTGGTTCGATACATCAATAACGCCTTAAAAAAAAATTTTTTTAACCGAGTAAAAGAGAAAGAGAGAAAAAAAGAGAAGCGCGCGCGCGAGTGGAGTAAGGTACTACGGCAGAACGTGCCCACCAAACTTTTTACCATTGTTTTAGCTATCTTCGACCCCTCTTCCAGCGTTCGTGTATCGTGTGTCGCGCGTTTGTCGTGTTGTTAATCGAATACAAAAAAATAATACAGCGCCATCGAGACAATCATCCGCCATTATTCGAACGAGCTTGAGAACAAACCTCAATCGATCGGTCCTGCATCGTTTATATAAAAAGAAATAAAAATAAACGGACGGACACCGTACTCGGTCGCCCAGGGAATGAATTCTGCAATGAAACGCATCCTAATGAACAAATGCGCGATCGCAAAAAACTTCACCGGGATGCGTTCATGTACAGTAAAGAAAAATATACGAATATGGCGAATGATTCATCGACGGCGCGATATATTTTCTTTCTATTCGATCGTTTTGTGTTTGTCGTTTGGTTGGTTGGTTCGAGTGACTGAGATTTGTTTGGGAGGAATCTCAAGATATTACCGGCTCCACGACGGGGACTTACGATGACAGGGAGCCCGTGAGCGTCCGTCCTCATCAGCGTTCGAAACCTGTAAGTGTGATAGTGTCTGTTATGTGAGTGTACTGTTTAAAAGCAAAAAGCGGTAATAGTAGAAGAAGTGGCTTTTTTTCAAAACCAAAAAAAATTGCCAGTAAAAATACCGTACTGTACTCGCAATTTTTCATTCCGGAAAAAAAACCTGACGTTAATAACGGGATGAACGAAAGTCAAAATTTCTTTCCGAATATCGTCTCCCTCCCGTTCGCTTTCCCATCCACCCTCATCTAACCCTTTTGGATATCGGAAAGAAATTTCGATAGTCGCTCGCCGGTTACATTATTAACGCTAAAACCATTTTTTCTATAATATTCGCTAGCTAGCTTGCTATCCGGCCGGCTTTCGAGAGAGGAAATGGATAAGCAATAGCATTTTCCTCCCTCGATAAAATTTTAAGAAACCGAAAGGAAGGAAGAAAGAAAGAAAGAAAGAATGCGCGCGAGCAAGGTACTACGGCAGAACGTCCGTACCAAAGTTTTGTCATCGCTTTAGCTATCTTCGACCCTCCTATGTGTGTGTTTGTGAATGTGTCTCGTTCTTCGATCGAATAGAAAGGAAATATGACCACGATACCGTAAAGATTCGCCTTTATTCGAACGAGCTCGCGAACCGACCTCGGTCGATCGATTCGTTCCGGCTCGTTTATATATAAAAAAAAATAATAAAATAATAGGACGGACAATAAGCTCGGTCGCCCATCGAACGAACGTCGCAATGAAACGCATCCCGATGAACAAATGCGCTGACGCGAAAATCTTCGCCGGGATGCGTTCATGTACGGAAATGAAAAATAGACGAATAAGGCAAATCTTCGGTAACGCGATATATTATCTTTCCATTCGATCGATGATCGATCGGTTTTTGGTGTCGTGAATGAGATTGTTTCGGAGGGATGCGAAGATATTTCCGGGCTCCACGACGGGGACGTACGATGACAGGGAGCCCGTGAGCGTCCGTCCTCATCAGCGTTCGAAACCTGTAAGTGTGATAGTGTCTGTTATGCGAGTGTACTGTTTAAAAGCAAAAGGTGGTAATAGTAGAAGAAGTGGAAATCAGGGTTTTAAAAGAGTCGGAAAAAATGTGTAATCGCGAACCCCTGGGCACGCTCGTAAGGTATCGGTCGATATATTTTATTTTAAGGGACAGGACAGTCGGAGAGAGAAGAACAAAGAATCGACCGATCCGCTAATCTAACCTAAACTAACGCTATTTGGAACGCTTCGGACAAATTCTCACCCTCGGATAGAAGAAGAAGCTGCTATCTATCGGAGGACTGACTAACTACTAACGGTGTCATCGTCGTCGATAGACCCCATTCGACGCTCGAAAGTGCGGCTAGACCAGTCGAAAGCGGACCTGTAAATACCCTACCATTCCATTGGCCGTACAGCGCAGCGAAACAGCAAGGAACCCAACAACTTAGTCAGAAATGCCGCTTACCAACTCCTCTCATCGATCGAAATAGGATATCTAAATAGTTTTAGATGACCCATGCCCAAGCCGGCCCGTAACTGGCGGACCCAGACATATCCCCTCTATGTCGATAAAACCTTTCCGACCGAATCAAAGAGGGAAGCCGTAGCCGCTATCGAACGTCGTTTGGTTGAGAAATAGGGAAATGAAGCGGAAGAGGTTTCCGCGTGAATGTGTGTTTGTGTGTGTGTGTGTGCGTGAATGTGTGTCTGGGTTATCCGTCGCGT
>JABUQX010054874.1:0-58317 GCA_015478945.1 Trachelipus rathkii
GAGAGAGAATAAAATATAAAATAAATAAATGATACAAAAAAAGTCACATTTTAAAAAAATAAATTATAAATATAAGAAATTAAATTAATATATATATATCTATATATTATATATATATATCATATATATATATATATATATAATTATATATATATACTATATATTGTGGCGTCTGGTGAAGGGGGCTTGGACCACCACTGATGAGTCCAAAGCAGCCCCCGGGACGAAACGCCAAATCATCGCGACAACGCTCACTCTCTTAAACATCATCTAGTCTTCAGCAAATGAAGGTGGTTCTTCAACAGTGACCATAACACCTTCATATTGGTGACCCCAGAGTGAGTAGTGCCACTGGAGTGGCACAACGAACACCACCCAGCATCCCATCTTCTCTCAAAGTTTTTCGCCGTGGTAAGACATTTCGTTGTACAGTTTGTTTTACCACAATCGTTCAACGGCATTATATTCAACTTCAAGAGATTTTCTTTCTGCTGGGCGCTGCTCTGTTCGGTCATCTGTAACGCCTGTACTGTGCTTCTCACTGCAAGGTGCCGACCAACTGCACGTAAGAAGCAGAGTAGTCGAAGCTTCTTCAAAGTGGCTTTAATGTGGTGCACCCTAGCTCTCATCTGACATGCTGACAAGCGTCCTTCCAGGTGCGGCAGAGCGGGTGTGCTCGCGGCATTTGTCACTGGGTGGGAAGTTTGTGGCGTCTGGTGGAAGGGGGCTGCGACTACCACTGATGAGTCCAAACCAGCCCCGGGACCGAAACCCAATTCTCGGCGACATGCTCAACTCTCTCAACATAACTCAGTCTTAGCTAATGAAGGTGGTCTTTCACAGCGACCATCAACCTTCAATATAAACATATATATTAATATATATAATTATATATAATATATATATATATAATAAATACTATATATATATATTATATTATATATTATATATATATATAATATACTTATATATTATATAATTATAAAAAAAGTTATAAAAATATACAAATATTTAGATTTGAAAACCTCTAAATATTAGCATTTAATAATAAAATAAATAAGTTTAAATTCTTGTTTTTGAAAAACATGTAACAAACGTGGACTTGAGGCTAAATCTTCGATGCTTACACAGCAAGTTTATAAGACGCATAGTGATTTCTAATTATTATTATAGTAATAGCAACATCATCATTTTCATTTGTTAACCCTTTAGAATGAACAACAAGCATGAACGAGAAAGCAAAATTGAAATCATTCTTCTGAACATATATATATTTTGAGAACGTGAACTTTGACCTGAAATTCGAAAGTGAGACACAAATACCACGATACTATCTAATATATTTATTATAAAGTTCAACTCCCAGAGTTCAACATTTAGATTTGAGAACTTCTAAATATTAGCATTTAACAACAAAATAAATAAGTTTAAATTCTTGTTTTTGAAGACCTGTAACATAAAAACGTGGACCTTGAGCTAAATTTCGATGCTCACACACAAGTCATAGGACCATAGTGATTCTAATTATTATATGGTCCAAGTCCCAGACATCATCATTTTCATTTGAGAACCCTTTAGAATGAACAACTAGCATGAACGAGAAAGCAAAATTGAATTCATTCTTCTGATCATATATATATTTCAAGAACGTTAACTTGATCTGAATTCGAAACTGAACATACAAATACCGGATACTATCGTAATATAACTTTATGTATAAAGTTCAACTCCAGAGTTCACACATTAGATTTGAAGAACTTCTAACATCATAGCATTTTAACAACAAAATAAAATAGTTTAATTCTTGTTTTTGAAGACTCTGTAACTAAAAAGGTGGACCTTGAGCAATTTCGATGCTTCACACAAGTCATAGCCATAGTGATTCCTAATTATTATATGGTTCACAGTTCAGAGATCTAATTTTCATTTGAGAACCCTTTAGAATGACAACTAGCATGAACGAGAAAGCAAATTGAATCATTCTTCTGACCATAAGTATATTTCGGAGAACGTAAAACTTGATTGAAATTCGAAAGTACACACAATACCCACGATACTATCTAATTATATTTAATTAATAAAGTTCACTCACCAGAGTTCAACATCTAATTTAAGATTTTGAGAACTTCTAAATATTAGCATTTAAAAGATCATTCTAAGGAAGTTTTAAATCTTTGTTTTTGAGACCTGTAATAATAAAAAAACTTGGACCTTGAGCTAAATTTCGAAGCTTAAACACAAGTAATAGGACTGATTCTAATTATTATATGGTTCTAGTCCCAGACATCATAAATTTCCTTTTGAGAACCCTTTAGAATGAACAATTTGCAAAAACGAGAAAATAAATTTACTACTTATGAAACATATATAATCTCGGAAAACGTGAACTTTGATCTGAAATTCGAAAGTGACACACAAATTCCACGATACGTATTTATACCGTATTATTATAAGGTATTTCTTTTTGTATGTTAATTAATGAAAACAGCTTCTTAATATTAGAAATCATAATTAAAAATCAATAGTTAATTTCTGTTTTTTGAACACCTGTAAAAATATAAAAACGTGGACCTTCAGCTAAATTTGATGCTTCACACAAAGTCATAGGACACTAGTGATCTCTAATCTATTATATGGTCAAGTCCAGCATAATCATTGTTCATATGAGACGCCTTTGAATGAATAATTAGCATGAGTGAGACAGAGAAATTAAAATCATACTTCTGAACACACATTATTTCGAGAAGTGAACTTTTGATCTGAAATTCGAAAAAGACACACACAAATACAACGATACTATCTAATATATTATTATAAGATCAACTCCCAGAGTCTCAACATTTAGATTTTTGAGAACTTTCTAATATTGAGCATCTTAACAACAATAAGATAAGTTTACAATTCTTGTTTTTTGAACCCTGTAACATAAAAACTGGGACCCTTGAGCTAAAATTTTCGATGCTGACACACAAGTCATAACAAAAGTGATTCTAATTATTATATGGTCCAAGTCCCAAGACTAATAATTTTTCATTTGAGAACTTTTAGAAAGAACAACTTTGCAAAAACGAGAATAAAATACATACCTATGAACATAATAATTCAAACGTGAACTTTGTCTGAAATCGAAAAGTAACAACAAATACCGACGATACCATCTAATTATTATTATAAGGTTTCAACTGCCCAGAGTTCCAATATTTCAAGATTCTGAGAACTTCTTAATAATTAGCATATAATATACAAAATAAATAAGTTTATTTTCTGTATTTCTGAACACGCTGTAAATAGCACAACTGGACTTGAACTAAATTTGATGCTCACACACAAGTATAGACGAACGATTTCTAATTATTATATGGTCAAAGTCCCAGAACTATTTTTCATTTTAGAACCCTTTAGAATGAACAACTAGCTGAACGAGAAAGCAAAATTGAATTCATTCTTCTGATCATATATATATTTCAAGAACGTTACGTTGATCTGAAATTCGAAAGTGACATACAAATACCGCGATACTTCTAATATATTTATTATAAAGTTCAACTCCCAGAGCTCAAAGCATTTAAGATTTTGAGAACCTTCTAATTATAGCATTTAACAGCAATATAATAATGTTTAAATTCTTGTTTTTGAAGACCTGTATAAAAACGTGGACCTTGAGCTAAATTTCGATGCTCAACACAAGTCCATACGGACCGATAGTGATTCTAAATTATGTATAATGGTCCCAAGTCCCCAGACATCATACATTTTCATTTGAGCACCATTTAGAATGGAACAATTTTTGCAAAAACGAGAAAATGAATTAAATAGATTAAAATTTTTAAATAAAAATACATATCGAAAACCATGTTAAATATTTTCGCAAAGTGAAGCCAAATACCACGATACCATCTAATATAATTATTATAGAAGCCTTCAACCTCCCAGAAGCTTAATATTGTAGATTTGAGCACACTTCTTAATATTAGATATACATTAGTACACAAAATAAATAAGTAAAATTTTCTGTTTTTTGAAGACCTGTAACATAAAACGTGGACATTGGCTATTTTCGATTGCTTACACATCAAGTCTAGTGACATGAGTGAATTCTAATTAATTATATGGTCCAAGTCCAGACATCATCATTTTTTCATATGAGAACCTTTTAGAATGAATAATTAGCATGAGTGAGACAGAGAAATTAAAATCATACTTCTGAACATATATATTTCGAGAACGTGAACTTTGAGCAGAAATTCGAAAGTGACACACAAATACCACGTTATTCTATCTTAATACATTTTATTATAAGGTTCGACTCCCAGAGTTCAACATTTAGATTTGAGAACTTCTAAATAATAGCATTTAACAAACGGAAAAGTGGGAAGTTTTTATTTCCTGTTTTTTTGAACACCTGTAATATAAAAACGTGGAAGCATTGGAGCTTAAAATTCATGCTTACACACAATAGAACATAGTTTTATTTCTAATTATTATATGGTCCAAGTCCCAGACATCATCATTTTCATTTGAAAACCATTTAGAATGAACAATTAATGAATATATATGTTCAGAAGTATGATTTTAATTTCTCTGTCTCACTCATGCTAATTATTCATTCTAAAGGGTTCTCATATGAAAATGATGATGTCTGGACTTGGACCATATAATATTAGAATCACTATGGTCCTATGACTGTGTGTAGCATCGACATTTAAGCTCAAGGTCCACGTTTTTTATGTTACAAGGTGTTCAAAAAACAGAAATTAAACTATTTATTTTGTAATTATATGCTAATATTAAGTATGCAAATCTAAATATTGAGCTCTAGGAGTTGAACCTTATAATAATAAATTAGATGGTATCGTGGTATTTGTGTGTCACTTTCGAATTTCAGATCAAGTTCAGTTTTCGAATATATAATGTTTCATAATATGAAATTCTTTTTCTCGTTATTTGCTAATTGTTCATTTCAAGGGTTCTCAAAATGAAAATTATGATGTCTGGGACTTGACAAATAATAATTAGAATCACTATGGTCCTATGCTTGTTGGTGTGAGCATCGAAAATTTAGCTCAAGGTACGTGTTTACGAAAGTTAAGTTTTTTTAATCTTTGATTAAACTTAATTTATTTTGTTGTTTAACCTGCTAGTTTATATTTAGAAGTTCTCAAATCTTAATGTTGACTCTGGGGTTGAAAACTTTATAATAAATATATTAGATAGTATCGTGGTATTTGTGTGTCACTTTCGAATTTCAGATCAAAGTTAACGTTCTTGAAATATATATATGATCAGAAGAATGAATTCAATTTTGCTTTCTCGTTCATGCTAGTTGTTCATTCTAAAGGGTTCTCAAATGAAAATGATTTTGTCTGGGACTTGGACCATATAATAATTAGAATAACTATGGTCCTATGACTTGTGTGTAAGCATCGAAATTTAGCTCAAGGTCCACGTTTGTGTGTTACAGGTGTTCAGAAAACAGAAATTAAACTTATTTATTTTGTAATTATATGCTAATATTAAGAAGTTCTCAAATCTAAATATTGAACTCTGGGAGTTGAACCTAATAATAATTATATTAGATGGTATCGTGGTATTTGTGTGTTACTTTCGAATTTCAGATCAAAGTTCAAGGTTTTCGAATTATATATGTTCATAAGTATGTATTTTATTTTCTCGTTTTTGCAAATTGTTTATTCTAAAGGGTTCTCAAATGAAAATGATGATGTCTGGGACTTGGACCATGTAATAATTAGAATCACATTTGTCCTATGACTTGTGTGTAAGCATCAAAATTTAGCTCAAGGTCCACGTTTTTATGTTACAGGTCTTCAAAAACAAAAATGTAAACTGTATTTATTTGTTGTTAAAGCTATAGATTAGAAGTCTCAAAATTAAATGTTTTGAACTCTGGGAGTTGAGCCTTATAATAAACTTTATTAAATAGTAATGTGGGTATTTGTGTGGTCACTTTTTTTTCCCGAAAATTTTTTTCAGATCAAGTTCACGTTTTCCGAATCTAAATATGTTCAGAAGTATGATTTTAATTTTTCTTTCTTTCTCGCTCCTCCCCTTCATTCATTCTCAAGGGTTCTCAAATGAAAATAATGTGTCTGGGCTTGGACCATTACTATAATTAGAATCACTATGGTCCTATGACTTGTGTGTAAGCATCAAATTTTAGCTCAAGGTCCACTTTTTTGTGTTACAGGTGTTTTAAATGGTAAAATAAATCTTAATTTATTTTGTAATTATATGCTAATATTAAGAAGTTCTCAAATCTAAATATTGAACTCTGGGAGTTGAACCTAATAATAATTATATTAGATGGTATCGTGGTATTTGTGTGTTACTTTCGAATTTCAGATCAAAGTTCAAGGTTTTCGAATTATATATGTTCATAAGTATGTATTTTATTTTCTCGTTTTTGCAAATTGTTTATTCTAAAGGGTTCTCAAATGAAAATGATGATGTCTGGGACTTGGAACATATAATAATTAGAATCACTTTCGTCCTATGACTTGTGTGTGAGCATCGAAATTTAGCTCAAGGTCCACGTTTTTATGTTACAGGTCTTCAAAAACAAGAAATTAAACTTATTTATTTTGTTGTTACATGCTAATATTTAGAAGTTCTCAAATCTAAATGTTGAACTCTGGGAGTTGAGCCTTATAACAAATATATTAGATAGTATCGTCGTATTTGTGTGTTACTTTCGAATTTCAGATCAAAGTTCACGTTTTCGAATTATATATGTTCAGAAGTATGATTTTAATTTTTCTTTCTCGCTCATGCTAATTATTCATTCTAAAGGGTTCTCAATTGAAAATGATGATGTCTGGGACTTGGACCATATAATAATTAGAATCACTATGGTCCTATGACTTATGTATAAGCATCGAAATTTAGCTCTAGGTCCACGTTTGTATGTTACAGGCGTTCAGAAAGCTTTTTATTAACTTATTTTTTGTATTTATTGCTAATTTGAAGTTCTCAAAATCTAACTATTGACTCTGGGAGTTGAAACCTCAATAATCAATTATATTAGATCGGTATTGTGGTATTTTGTTGAGTTCTTTCGAATTTCAGATCAAAATTCACGTTTTCAAATTTATATGTTTCATAGTATCGTATTTTTTTTTCTCGTTTTTGCAACTAAAAAAAGCTAAAGGGTTCTCAAATGAAAATTATGATGTCTGGGACTAGGACAGGACTTGGACCATATAATAATTAGAATCACTATGGTCCTATGACTTGTGTGTAAGCAATCGAAATTTAGCCCAGGTCCAAGTTTTCATGTTTACATGGTCTTCAAAAACAAGAATTTAAACTTATTTATTTTGTTGTTAAATGCTAATATTTAGAAGTTCTCAAATCTTAATGTTGAACTCTGGGAGTTGAACCTTATAATAAATATATTAGATAGTATCGTGGTATTTGTGTGTCACTTTCGAATTTCAGATCAAAGTTCACGCTTTCGAAATATATATGTGTAGAAGTATGATTTTAATTTTTCGGTCTCGCTCATGCTAATTATTCATTCTAAGAGGGTTCTCAAATGAAATGATGACTGTCCTGGGACTTGCGACCATATATAATTAGAATCACTACTGGGGTCCTTTTGACTGGTGTGTAAGCATCGAAATTTAGCTCAAAGTCCACGTACATAAAACATTAAAAACATGCAGAAAACAGAAATTAAAACATTATTATTTTGGTAATTATATGCTAATATTAAGAAGTTCTCAAATCTAAATATTGAACTCTGGGAGTTGAACCTAATAATAAGTATATTAGATGGTATCGTGGTATTTGTGTGTTACTTTCGAATTTCAGATCAAAGTTCATGTTTTCGAATTATATATGTTCATAAGTATGTATTTTAATTTTCTGTTTTTGCAAATTGTTTATTCTAAAGGGGTTCTCAAAATGCAAAATGAATTTAAAGAATTGGCCCATATAATAATTAGAATCACTATGGCCCTATGACTCTTGTGTGTAAGCCTGAATTTAGCTCAAGGTCCCACGTTTTTTTATGTACAGGTCTTCAAAAACAGAAATTAACTATTTATTTTGTTGTTAAATGCAAATGATTTAGAAGTTCTCAAACTAAATTCGCTTGAAATCTGGTGAGTTGAGAATTATAATAATAAAATATTGATAGTATCGTGGTGTTGTGTGTCATTTTCGAATTTCAGATCAAAGTTCACGCTTTCGAAATATATATGTGTAGAAGTATATTTAATTTTTCGGTCTCGCTCAAGCTAATTATTCATATCTAAAGGTGTTCTCAATGAAAATGATGATAGTCTGGGACTTTGGACAATAATAATACACTTAAGAATCACTTGGTCTACTGACTTGTTGTGAGCAATCGAAATTTAGCTCAAGTCCACGTTTTATGTTACAGGTCTTCAAGAACAAGAATTTTCAACTTATTTAATTTTGTTGTTTAAATGCTAATATTTAGAAGTCCTCAAATCTTAATGTTGAACTCTGGGTTGAACTTTAAAATCAAATTATATTAGATAGTAACGTGGTATTTGTGTGTCACTTTCGAATTTCAGGTCAAAGTTCACGTTCTCACGAAATATATATATGTTCATAAGTATGTAATTTATTTTCTCGTTTTTTGCAAATTGTTCATTCTAAAGGGTTCTCAAATGAAAATTATGAATGTCTGGGACTTGGACATAATAATATTATAATCACTATTTATACATATGTATAAGAATCGAAATTTAGCTCAAGGTTAACGTTTTTATTTACAGGTCTTCAAAAAACAGAATTTAAACTTATTTATTTTGATGTTAAATGCTAATATTTGAAGTTCTCAAATCCTTATGTTGAACTCTGGGAGTTGAACACGGGCAATGAAATATATTAGATATGTATAGTGGTATTTGTGTGTCACTTTCGAATTCTAGGTTCCTGTTACTCCTCGAAGAAACATATGACTTCGTTTGTTTTTAATTTTTCTGTCTCGCTCATGCAATTATTCCATCCAAAGGTTCTCAAATGAATGATGATGTTCTGGGACTTTGGACCATAATAATAATTAGATCACTATGGTCCTATGACATGTGTTTAAGCATCGAGAAATTTAGCTCAAGTTCCACGTTTTTATGTTACAGGGTCTTCAAAAGACAAGATTTAAACATTATTTTGTTGTTAAATGCTAACATTTAGAAGTTCTCAAATCTGAATATTCAAACTCTTTGATTGAACTTTATAGTATTTAGTAGTATAGTGGTATTTGTGGTGTCCTTTGAATTTCAGATAAAGTTTCATCGTTTCTCGAATTATATATGTTCAATAAATATGTATTTTACTTTTCACGTTATCTGCATTTTTTCTTTCAACTTTGTTTGCTCAAAATAAAATGAATGATCGTCTGGGACTCAGGACCCCATAATAATTAGAATCACTATGGTCCTATGACTTTTGTGTAAGCATCGAATTTAGCTCAAGGTCCACGTTTTTTATGTTACAGGTCTTCAAAAACAAGAAATTTAAAACTTATTTATTTTGTTTTAAAATGCAATATTTATGAAGTTTCAAATCTGGAATATAAACTCTGTGAGTTAAACTTATAATAATTTAATTAGATAGTATCGTGGTATTTGTGTGTCACTTTCTAATTTCAGATCAAAGTTTACGTTCTTGAAATTAAATCGGTTTTCATAATATGTATTTTTTTTTTCTCGTTATTGCAAATTATTCATTCTAAAGGGTTCTCAAACGAAAATGATGATGTCTGGGACTAGGACCCCATAATAATTAGAATCACTATGGTCCTATGACTTGTGTGTAAGCATCGAAATTTAGCTCAAGGTCCACGTTTTTATGTTACAGGTCTTCAAAAACAAGAATTTAAACTTATTTATTTTGTTGTTAAATGCTAATATTTAGAAGTTCTCAAATCTTAATAATTATTGAACTCTGACAGTTAAACCTTATAATAAATATATTAGATAGTATCGTGGTATTTGTGTGTCACTTTCGAATTTCAGATCAAAGTTCACGCTTTCGAAATATATATGCTCAGAAGTATGATTTTAATTTTTCTGTCTCGCTCAATGCTAATTATTCATCTCTAAAGGGTCTCAACATGTAAATGATGGATGTCTGAAGACTTGGACCATAATAAGTAATTAGATCACTAATGGTCCTATGTCTTGTGTGTAAGCATCATCGGAATTTAGCTCAAGGTCCACGTTTTTCTATTATTATAGGTCTTAAAAAACAAGAATTTTAAACTTATTTATTTTGTTGTTAAATGCTAAAATTTAGAAGTCTCAAATCTTATTGTTGAACTCTGGGAGTTGAACTTATCATAAATATTTAGATAGTATCGGTGGTATTTGTTTCTCTTTCGAATTTCAGGTCAAAGTTCACCGTTCTCAAATATATATATGTTCAGAGATGATTTCAATTTCGCTTTCTCGTTCATGCAAGTTGTTCATTCTAAAGGGTTAACAAATGAAAATGATGAGTCTGGGACTTGGACCATATAATAAATAGAACCACTATGGTTCTTTAAATTGTGTGTAAGCTTCGAAATTTAGCTCAAGGTCCACGTTTTTATGTTACAGGTCTTCAAAAAAAAAGAATTTAAACTTATTTATTTTGTTGTTAAATGCTAATAAATTTTGTATTTTTCAAATTCTAATATTTTTTATTTTTATACTTTTTTTATAATATATATATTATATAATAATATATATATATATACTATATATATATATATATTATATATATATATATATATATATATATATATATATATATATATATATATTTAATATATATTATATATATATATATATATTATATATATGTATATATATCATATATATTATATTATATATATATTATATATATATTATATATATATATTTATATAATATAATTATATATATATAATATATATATTATATTATTAATAATATTGAGACGCAGTCGCTTGTTGAACGAACCACCTTCATTAGCTTAAGACTATTGAATGTTGAAGAGAGTGAGCAGTGTCGCGATGAACTTGGCGTTCGTCCCGGGGGGCTGCTTTTGGACTCATCAGTGGTGGCCGCAGCCCCCTTCCCCACCAGACGCCACAGAACTCCGCCCAGTGACAATGCCGCGAGCACACCGCTCTGCGCACCTGGAAGAACGTTGGTCAGCTGTCAGAAATGAAGCCAGGGGTGCCACACACATTAAAGCCACTGAGAAGGTTTCGACCACTCTGTACTCTTCACGTGCAGTTGGTCTGCAAACTGCAGTGAGAAGCACAGCCAGGCGTTACAGGATGACGAACAGAAGTCAGCGTAATTAGGAGAAAACTGAATTGATATAATCGCGCGTTTTGAACGATTGTGGTAAACGAAAACTCTACAACGCAAATGTCTTATCCCACGGGCGAACAATTGAAGAAGATGGGATGCTGGGCTGTTGATTCGTGTTGCCAACTCCGTGGCAACTGAGTCATCTGGGGTCCAACAATATGGGGTTATGGTCGCTGTTGAAGAACCTACCTTCATAGTAAGACTAGTTGTATTGAAGGAAGAGGAGCATTGTCGCGGATGAATTGGCGTTTTCGTCCCGGGGGGCTGCTTTGGACTCATCAGTGGTGGTCGCAGCCCCCTTCACCAGCCCACAATATATATCATATATACTATATATATATATTTATTATATATATATATATATATTATAATATATTTACATATATAATGTAAATCATATTGTATATATATATATATATATATATATTATTATTAAATATAGATAATTATTAATTTATTTCTCATATTCCACTTATTTTTTTTATTTTTATTTTTTCATTGTATCATTATTTATTTTATTCTTTATCAATATTATTTATTTTATTCATTTTTTATTTATTTACTTTGTATTATTTTATTATTTTTTAATTCCTTCTTTTATTTTTTTATTTTATTTATTTTATTTTTTTATAATTTTTTATTTATTATATATAATTTTTTAATTGATTATATATATTTTTTTTAATTAATTATCTTTTATTTTTTAACTTTATTTATTCTTCATATTTTTTATTTTGTTTTTTATTTTTATTTATAATTTCCTATTTTATTTTTTATTTTATTTTTTCAACTTTTTTATTTTATAATTTTTTATTTTTTTTTTTATTTTTTATTTTTATTTTTTATTTTTATTTTTTTTTTTTTTTTTTTTTTTTTTATTTTTTTTTTTTTTTTTTTTTTTTTTTTTTTTTTTTTTTTTTTTTTATTTTTTATTTTTATTTATTTTATTTTTTTTTATTTTTGTCCTTTTTAATTTTTATTTTTTTATATTTTTTTTTATTTAGTTTTTTTATTTTTATTATTTATTTTATAATTTTTTTTTTAATTTTTTTCTTTGTCTATTTTTATTTTTCCAATTTTTATTTATTTTATTATTTATTTTTTTATTATTTATTTTTATTTATTTATTTTATTTAGTAATTTTTTATTATTTATTTTTATTTGTTTATTTTATAATTTTTTATTTCATTTTTTTTTGGTCTTTATTTTTTGTCATTTTTTAATTTTTATTTATTTTATTTTTTTTTATTTATTTTTTAATTACCTATTTTTATTTTTTATTTATTAATTTTATTATTTATTATTATTTATTGTTTTATTATTTTTTTATTATATTTATTTATTTTATTTTTTTATTTTTATTTATTTTTTTATTTCATATTTTTTTTTTATTTTTATTTTTTATTAATGTTATAATTTATTATTATTTATTTTTATTTATTTATTTTATTTATTTATTTGTTTTATATTTTTTTATTTATTTATTTTATAATTTTTTTATTATTTATTATTATTTATTTTTATTTTTTTTATTTATATTTTTTTATTTATTTTTTTTTTTTTTTATTTTTTTTATTTATTTATTTATTCCATAATTTTTTATTTTTTATTTGTTATTAAATTTATAATTTATTATTATATATTTTTTATTATTTATTTATTTTTATTTTTTTTATTTTATTTATTTATTTTATTTTTTTTTTTTTTTTTTATTTTTTTTTTTTTTTTTTTTTTTTTTTTTTTTTTTTTTATTTTTTTGTGTCCTTTTTTTGGTCTTATTTGTATAATTTGTCCTCATTTTTTGCTTAAGAAATACCCTAAAATAGTTAGGGGGAAAAAAACTCTGCTGAAAAAAAACTCTGCTAACTTTATGGACATATTATAGGGCCTTGATTTTCAGAAAAAGAAAATCCAAAAAGTGTATTAAGGAAAAAGGGAGACGAAGGCCTGATACTAACCGAAAGGAAACATAAAAAATTAATAAACTGATATATCTGATTTAATTTATAGTAGCCTACTGTCATATTTCTCACATCATTCAATAATATAGACAGGTAAAATACTTACATTGTACTTGCAGGATTTGTTTCATGACTTTTGTTTTAAATTATTCTTGGATTTATTTTGAATTTGGTCTTGGAACTTCTCACTTGATTTCTTCTTGGATTTCATCTGATGTAACACCTTAATAATTTCTCTGGTTGATAATTCCATCTCCATGGTTTGAATACTACTTTGAATACTCACCATCAGAAGCAGAAGATATTTCAGAAATACGTTAAATACATATTGAATTTTGATATTGCATTTGTCACACTACCAGTATATAGTCTATATATCTTTACACTGCTCAAAGAATTATATAAATTGGTAAACTTTTATTATTTGTCAGGGAGTAAAAATCTTTGATAGTGGCCTACTATAATTAAACCTTGAATCAATTATTTATAAAAGCTGGGTAATTGTTACCCAGAGGGTTGTCACCCCCGATTTTTATGAAAATCACAGGATATACTCTAAAAAAATAATAATGAAGAATAGTGAAAACGAAAATTGTCGCTCTCTTTAGGAAAAAAAGTTACAGCCTCTCAAAGTTGTTAAAAATCCCATAGACTTTTCAATATTGATCGATCCAGGTTAGGTCTCATTTCAGGCCCTCTAAGTCAGGTTATGATAAGTTTTGTTAGGTATACACAGAGAAAAATCTATGTGACTTAACAATCTTATCTAACCTGAACCTAGGAGGCCTAAAACGGCAACGAGGCCCACTTTTTTATTATAAGAAAGTCTATGGGAAAATTTTAAACTTTCAGAGGCTGTAACTTTTTTTCCTAAAGAGACTGCCGATTTTCGTTTTCCCTATTCTTCTTATTATTTTTTAGAGTATATCATGTGATTTTAAAAAAAAAAATATAATATATCATTTTTTTTTTAATAAATCCTTATGGTTCTTTTCTTTACAACTTTTTGTTTTTAATTTTTTTTCTAGAGAGTGACGATTTTTCGTTTTCACTATTCTTTATTATTATTTTTTTAGAGTATGTCTGTGATTTTCAATAAAATCGGGGGTAACACCCCTCTGGTCAAAAAAAGAATGAAAAGCTGAATGAAGAAGAGATGACATTGTATAGATCTATGTCATGATCAACTTATCCAATTTATATTTTACTAAACATAATTTTGTATAAGCCATAGCCTTATTACCCTTGTGTTCCTTTTTGGTTATTCACTGTCTTTTAAATATATATATTTTGTAATATTCAGTTTAGCTTCAGGCCCAGGTCACTCGAGGTCATTGAGGGAGCCGGTAGACGAGGGGTCTCATTTAGAACCCATTATCTAGAAGATAAATTCTCTTACTCTCGTCTTTTTTTTTTTTAATAGGCTAGGTAGATACACACCTAAGTTTATATATATTTTTTTCTTTAGTATCTAATTTAAAGTTTGGTAGAGTAAATGGGAACTTTGTATATGTACGATAACAAAGTTTGGACACCAGAACCCTCAAAAATAGGTTTTTCCCTGGGATGGTCACACAGTAAGGGTTTTACACTTATACACCCTCCCCTATACCATGATATGTTTTTAGCTTGTCAACACCATATTTATGAAATTGTATTGCAGGTACTTTTCACTAAATTACAACTTTCACCTGCTAAAGGGCCAGAGATCCCTTTATTTAAATGACTTCAAGAAACATAGGACGATATTAGCAAGGTACAATATTTGACATGAGAGGCAGATACAGAGGTAAGAACAATATTAAAAGATGATGTAAATGAGATCTTACAGTATGCCCAAAATAAAATTAGGGGATCAACCTCATCACGATTATCAAGAATCTTTGGAGCTAGCAATAATTTTTCTAGGTAATAGCCCATCACACGGAATACATTTCCTGCAACCAGGAGCATATCACTTAGGGAGATGGATGGGAAAAGCAATATATTGCTTAAAAATATATAGGCCTATACCTATCTTTTTAGAAAACAATTTAAATTAACACTAACAGAAGAGAAAGCACTAAAATGAATATGTTGCTTTAGAATAAAATATTATGTGTGAAAGCATTGGTATTTCTCCTACAAATGCAAATTGAAGCTCCATGGAAACAAGCATATGTGTGCCTATTTATAAACCAAGGTAGCTAAGCGAAGATTTGGGAATTAATAGCCAGCGTTAGCTTAACATTCTGGTTGTAAAGGTTCTGGAAAAGTTACCTGAAAGTCATAATAGAAAATATTTTAGAGATAACAAGGTTATTGTAAATACTCCCAGCAGGGTTTTTCAGAAGGCGTAGTTCATGTCAGACAAACCTTTTTATAGAATTTATGGAATACATTACTGCTGCATGGACCGAGGAGATCCAGTTGATATTGGATAGATTTTAGACTTTAGTAAAGCTTTGGATTATAAGGTTCCCCACATAAGGCTGATGAAGAAGTTATTGCAATGTGGTATAGTGGAGTGGTGCATGGTTTGGATTTAAAGAGTGGTTTGCGAAATAGAAAACAGTGTGTAAACTACAATGGCAATAAATCATCAGGGAAAATAGTGAAGAGTGGTGTCCCCACAGGGTTCGTGCTGGGCCACTATTGTTCCTACATATATATAATGATTTAGACAGGGACTTAAATGCAAGTCTTCTAAGTTTGCAGATGATACTCAAGTGGCCACTCAGTTAGGAATAGTGAGGGATGCATAAAGATCAAATGATCTTGATAAACTTCTTGGGTGGAGCAGATAAGTGGCAATGATCTTTAATAAGTCAAAAGTGTAAGGTTCCTTCACCTAGGCTTACTCAAATAATAAGTTTTAACTACGATATGAATGGGGATTGCTTGAGTCTGTAAAGCAGAAAAAAGAATTTAGGTGTCTTAAATAAGCAGCAGTTTGAAAGTAGCTATCAGTGTTTGGAACAAGAATAATAAAGCTAATACGATGCTGGGCATAATAAATCGCATGTTGTTTACAAGAGCAAAGGAAGTAATAAGTAAACTGTATAATAGCTATGTTAGGCCAGTATAGAGTTTCGTGCAAAGTTCTCTGGGCCCTTATTCTTAAAGAAGACATTCGATTGCTACGACGAGATGCAACTGAGCAACAAGGTGGTCACATAGATTTCTGCGGTTCTGAGGGTAAGAGGATATGAGTGGAGCGCTGAAGGGAGTATAGGCAATGTTCTGTAATCTAGGATTTCTCAGGAGGGGACTGGATACACATAACAGTCTACAAATACTTTAGCTACTCTATATTGATAATTAACACGAGATCCGAAATAAATTTTTATTTTCATATAGGTAGTACTGCATGGGATCAGTGCTATGAACTAGGGGCATAGATAAGTAAAAATTTTAGAAGTATAATGCATGCCGATTTTCTATGAACTATTGTATCATTCCCACGAAAGCATGCCATTCAGCTAATAGGGTTGTTTATATGATGTAAGGATCTAGTGCCACAGGACGTTGTTTTGAGTGTGCTACTCAATTGCAACTATTTAGAAACTTGGTTAGATAGTTATAATGGATGGGTCTTGAGGTATTCGATAAAATATTATCACTATACACCCTTCATTGAGACAAAGACCAACATTTGCGCCGGGACCTCTTATATAGTTTAAAGTCTTCTTTTAACTCGTTTCAGACTCACATCCAGATACGTCGATGTCCTCTGGTTATGTAACCTAGACTATTATGCTATGTTGATGGTTTGCGGGTTCATAATACATTTAGTTTTGATTCTGCCATAATTTGGTGCGACATTTGTGTTAACAGTAATTTGATCAAGCTAGGTGCTTTGTGGATCTTGCATGAGCCTAGTATTTCTGTTGATTTAGTGGTTGTCTGGTGATTGTTCTTTTGCTAGGCCATGTGGGCTTTCTCTAACTGTCTCTATTATATTATAAATGTCTTAAATGAGATTGGAACTCTTTCTTAAAAATAATCTTTTTGGCTCGTGAATACTACAAAACATCAATTTAGGCAAGACTATTACTTTAGAAGAAGCATTACATTTAAAAGACTTCAATTTTATAGTCACGTTTACTTTTTATTATTCGGTTTTTTCCTAGGTGCAGGTCTGTGGATGACACTATATTTGTCGGGGCATAATTGTATTGAAACGATAATAAACCATGACATTGAATGTATGATATGAGAGTATGGGTTCTTCTAGCATATCCAATAAAAAACAAGAGTAAGTCTCTCAGCATAACTTATCTCATTGAAAATTATGGATGCCCGTAACTTCAGGCTCTAAAGTAAATAAGATAATAAACTTTATCAAAGAAAGATGACGACATTGCAATACTTAATATCCTTCAGTAAATTACTTCTTGGGGCTCACAGAGCTCAAAGTCCTTTAGGTCCAAATCTCTATACATATTACTCACGCTTCACAGAATATATTTATATAGGATTTGGTCTTTCTGCTCAAAAGAAATATCTACAACTGATTAGTTGTTTGATTGTAAAAAATCAATTGATAGTTTAACATGAAGGGTAAGATAGAGTTTAGTAGCTTTTCATTGAAGTGATGGAGGGCATAAATCTTCAACACCTAGTAAGAAAGAGTAAATTTTTAAAATAGGAAAATCTATATATGACAATTTGGTTGAAATTCTTGAATGGTATCGCTAAAATGACATTTTACTCTATATGATCCTCTTCCTACAAACTTTCGACAATCCAGTCCCAAACGCTAATAGATATCTACATCCTTCAGAAAATTATTTAAACTATTAACTCTAACTGTTAAAAATTTCATGTTTTAAATCTAAATTTGAGCCTAAATATGCTCTGCCAAAATCGCTTTCCTAACGCCTGAAATGCTAACACAGTAAGCGAGAGCATGCACGAACCCCATACCTAAAACATATTCTCATAATTTTCTTTTGAGTAGAGAGAAAATAAAAAATAGTTTTGAAAAGCTCTTGTGCATTCCGGCTGACTCTTAAAACTTCAATCAATTTTGTTTATATGTTCTACTACGCTTAACGGTATCTTTATTTTTTATCGAAACAGCCAGTGACTCTCTCGTGTTTGTTATACGCACTTACTCCGTAACTTCAGATATCTCGGATGATCTAGTCCTTTTCTTTCACAAAGATGGATCGAATCTCTTCCTCAATTTCCAGATTGAAGTAACTATTCCATACCTGCAGATTGCGTGCATTAAATGATGCTATACAGCGTATTATCCATATGTATAGCTTCTCAGATTTTTTTAAGGTAAGATAGAAGATTTTTTGGGCATAGGCTATGGAGTTGTGATTTAATCTTTCAAAATAATTATAGTTTTTGCGCTCCTTTACTCTCCCATAAGTGAGGAACTTTAATTAAATGAAATGAAACTCTGAAATACTCATTCCTATTTTCAATAAAAATAATTCTTGTGGTGATGTCGGAAATGATCGCATGCTCCCTTCCCGTAGAATTGTAATCAGGTCTTGGTAGTAGAGTGTCTATAATGTTTTGGAGTCCTCTTGTGGATTACACTTCATAAAACATTTTGTTTTAAAATTTTCAAAACCTTCTAAATCCAATAAATAGGTTAAATAATTTGAAATATTTGGAGGTTACTGTTTTAATTAGGGATGGTTTCTTTAGTTCTTGTTATCTTTCACTGGTTCAAACTGTCTTGTCGTATCCATATACATCTCATACACCATGAATTACGATGTGCAGCCGAACGCAAAGACTACACACACCTTGATTTTACCTCCTACTTGAGATATACGAATTTTAACTACATCTTCATTCGCTCTACAAGAATTAACTATTTATTGTTGGGGACAACCCGTGTCATCAAAAGCTATCTTGAACACTCAGAAAGAGAGTGAGAAAAGGTAATGAACAACCATTTCAGTAGTGACCCACGAGTATGATCATTGCAAACGATCAGCAAAATGGAGACAAACTTAGGAACTCTCAAGTATAACTGTAATTTTTCACATAAACAAGTGGTCTAAAAGGTTAATGTCTGATAACATTGGCAAAGCCATGGAAATCTTTTAATAGCGAAAAGGCAATGATACCGGACAAACAATATGGCAATGTACAGGCTAACGTTAAATTGATAATCTACACAGGATTACTAATAAAACAAATTAACTGAGATTGAGTTGTTTCATAGAATACGCAAAGGTGATTGATCGCTACTTTTAGTATGAGAACACGGTCTCAAGAGGACAAGATTCATAGAATTTAGAAGATGAATTGTTACAAAAATCTAATTTTAGTAATAGAAAGGAGAGGATGAAAAAGGGGGAGGGTTAATGGTCTATACATAGATTGAAGTTTAAGTCATTAGAAGTAGAAAACTTGTTGGCATCATAATAAATGATTATTTCTTTACTCTATACAGGTTTAAAAGATGCCCATTGATCCAAGGAATAATTATATTTCCTGTATAGTATAGAACACATATACTTGACAACTTAGGTAAGAAAACTAAGAACACGTAAGAAGAAATATATAAAAATATAGAAAAGAGTTGCGAAAGACTGCATAAACTCATGAGAGTAATATTACTTTATTTCCATGCTCTTCGGGGTATTACTGCATATGGGCCTTACCATGGTTGGGAAGACAACAACCTTTTGATAAACAGGGGGAAATGGTTTCAGAGTGTAGATAAGTTTGTGCTTGAACTTCTTTACAATCTGAAGAGTGTGATGGGCCTTACACCATGGCCAGAGGAGTCGTACATTGATAGAAAGTTAGGTGCATAGATATCTATGCATAAGCTAATTAATGAAATTGTGAATAAAGATTTCTCTATTCATTGGAAAATAAGGATCGATTTACCACAGAAAGTATATAATATGATTACAGATGCACTATATTCTTTAGATACAACTTAATATCGAAAAGAACAAAGTAGCCATTGGCCTAGACTAATAGACTAATCAGGGAGATCTACAGCTGCAATATTAATAATATAGTAGAACCAGATCTGATGACAAAATTTGTACAACACCTAGAAAATAAAATGCAAAAATTCTATTGCTTTCAAGAATCTCGAATAGATTCAGATTAAGATTATATTATATTGGACCGATTTGATACTTATTTAAAATACATATGAAATTTAGAAAGAGGTGAGAATATAATTCAACGGAAAAAGATTGAAATACCCTTGGATTACAGGTTAGTAGATATAAGAGATGGCGATAAAAGAAAGAGATGAAATTAATAGGACAGAAGATATGAGGAGAAGAGCATGGTAAAAATATGCTCTGGGGCGTTAATAAAATTGATTGTACTTAAAATACTAACAGTGCAAAGAACAAAAACTGGTTTTATATAAAAAGAAATGACACATATGAGAAAAAAATACAGATGAATAAAATCTGATCAAAACAACAAATTATGGGAGAATAAAAAGAAACTTAAGGGAGTAGATAGAACAATGAAAGAGAACTAATACATGCATTATGCAACTGGTAAACTAAAACCAAGGATGAAAAAGGAATATGGAATTAATGGGATTTTGGGATAATCCATCATACTGCATAACATCCGAAATAACCGATTAGCTTCCGCAAGACTTAAGGGACTATATCCGAAAGAGGATATAAAGACTTAACGAACAAAGATACACGGAAATATCAGAGGGATACACCCAATTTCCGGTACACACCTTCGCAGAGAACACTACTTGGGAATGGCCCTATAACAGTAGGTAAGACTCCTTAATCGAGCCGAGGAACATGGAACAGCTTCCGTCAATTATCTGTGACCTAGCTAGATATAGATGCAGAGAGGTGCCTATTATAAACTCAAAAAGGGAAGAGTGAGACAAAAGGGTCAGATTGGTCATGTATAGCTAGCTCCAACAGAGCTAATATAAGTTCGTCTTTATCAGTAAATAGATAGAATCCGAATGTTATAGATCGAAGGCGTTCTCGGTAGCAAATTTCTCCGCTTTATACATCTTATACAATTAGGGTCACAAAGATAATACTAACGATACAATGCAATGCGACAACAGCTACTCACAAGTATGTATAGATTAAAAAAAGAAAGGAACATCCAACTGTACAATGATATTTTATGGCCTATAGCATTTAAACTGATACATCCTCTATCGGAATAAATCTCTTACCGACTTAATTAAAATGAAATTCGAAGGACACATATAAAGACTATTTGTGATCATTAACATGAGAAAATATTCAGGCAGTTTATACTTAATGGTGTCTGCACTTTTGGATGAGATATAATTCAAATGGCCTTCTTTTACTTTGTGCATAATAAGCGTGGATCAGGATTCCATACAGGATAGAACAAACCGTACCGGAAGATTTTAATTACTTGGTAGTCTCTATACCGTTTCATAAATTTAAGCTTATGTGACTCAGTAAACTAGGGAGTGACGTGAAGTAAGAGTCTAAAAAAAGAGTCAAAGGTTCAACCATCGTATTAGATTAAGTGAGCCGCACAATTGGCACACAGTTTTAGCTACAGCACGACTATTGAGAAATAAAAAATTTAAAAAGGGCTACGATTAAATAAAATTAAGCGGCTTTATTATTACTAGGGGGTTCACAAAAAAAAAAAAACATAGACAAAATTAATAGGGGAAAAAGAATGTTAGGAGTAAGAAGATTGTACAATAGAGCACATTTAAGAGTGTGTGCAGGGATTGCTACTACATTCTTCCAACGGTAGTTCACTCTATTCTAAATTAATTAAGGAAGAGAAAGAAAAGGGATCGACATTGGTATAGTGCATAATAAGATAGCACAGCAAATTATTTGCTGAACTGTTGGCCTGATCTTAGTCAGAATATTTAAACGACTGCAGCTGCAAATATTGGGGAGTTACATTACTACAGATAAAGTGGGAGAATTGTGGTCTGAAATAACACAATTGAGAAAAGCAATGTGCGTTATTTTTTACACATGGAATCATAACCACAACGGGAATAGAATTTATTAAAGTGGTGGCAAAATAATCTTCTTAGACATTATAATGACAAAATCAATGAAAAAAACTTATGTTTATAAAAACTCAAATTTAGCTGCACGATAGCTTTCCAATAATAGGCCACTCACTATGGATCTAGCACAAACGGTTCAGAATCTAATTGAGAATGAATGCTATGCAAACACTACTTACTGTGTATATAGGTGGAAACGTACTGGAAAAATTACTGCGCACTTAGCCAGTTATATATTTAAATAATGGATGACAATGATTTAAAATAAAGTGCTTCACAAAAAAACATTTAGATTAAGTTAACAAGATTCAATCAAACATTGTACTAATCATTTTATTATTTCAGTACTGGTGTAAATAATCGCTGTCAGTTCTGAGGGGAGAAGGTATGGTTTAGCCAATCATCATATCGTTCACGGAAAATAAAATATAACGAGTTTTTATAATTTTATATATAGAATCGAACTATCAGAAGGAAATTAAAAGAATGTCTTAACAAACACATACCTGGGAAAAATGTACACGAATAGAAGCAGGATGAATGCGTTTCGCAGAGATGAGCACTGTAGCTGAGCATGGGCCGAAGTCTTAAGAATCGAGTAAGACATATGTTAGCAATAGAAAAAGGTTTAGATCAAGAAAGAGAATTGTGCTGTAAAGTAAGACGTTCGGCGCACCAGTTACAAAATTAACGGACGAAGAAATAAAGGAAAGCACAGAAAGATGGTGACTATAGTATACGAAGATGGGGCATTTAGGAAATTGATAGAAGTCAGATCACGACAACTCCTTCTAATCAGGTGATCATTTCAGCCATATCTATAAATCTTGAAACAGTTAAAATGGTGATATAACTGAGTTATCTCAATGGCGAAATTAACTGTGACATATGTGGGAAGTTGAAGAAGACCTATTCACTTCATTGTAATTGTCTACACAGATATGTTGATGATTTAGCATTAAACTCCATTGAACTTCAAGAGCTTAGCTTGCAGCACTCCTAGGAGGTATGCTTGAGTGAGTGATATGAATACTCATAAGAATTGGATGGTAATGTCTATCATATTCTAGCTAGGGGAATGGTGGAAGATAAGAAAAAAGGATGTCTTCAACAAATGACAATAAAAATGGTGAGTAATTTGAAAATAAATGTAAAATTGCAAAGTGAGTAAATTGGTGGTTAATATAAATGGATTTTAATAATCATGGCAATGAAATAATAAAATAATAAAATAATCAATAATAATAATAATATAATAAAATTAATAATATAATAACTAATAATTATAGATAAATACCAAAAGGTCAGTACTCTATATAGAAAGTTATACTAGACATATCTGACTAGATTAAAATTTTTTCAAACATAGCACTTTCTTATAATAAAAATTATTGAAGGCTGCTGAATGCTCAGTTTCTAGGGCAATCCTACATTCAAGAGTTATGATAAGATTATGTTTAAATTCATACATAGATTTTTACTCTGTGTATACCTAACCAAAACTTATCATACCTGAACTTAGAGGCCTGAAATGGAACCTAAAAATCCTTGGACTCGACATTATTGAAAAGTCTTATGGAGAATTTTTGTAATTACATTTATGAGTGGCTGTCAAATTTTTTCCTATTAAGATCTGACCTATTAGTTCACTTAAATTCTTCAATTATTATTAGTTAGAGTTTCGTCTGTGAGTTATCATAAAAAAATAGAGGAGTGTGACAAACGCTCTGGTTAGAGAGATTGTTATAAAATATATATGATTCCAGGTTAAATTTTATACGTAGCCACTATCAAAGAATATTTTTTTACTTTCATTGACAAATAATAACATTTACCAAAAAAATTATATTATAATTACTTTTATGATGCATGTAAAAGTGTTAGATTAAACATATGTAGTGTAATGACATAGCAAATTATTTTAATTGTATTCTTCCGTATCTCGGAAATTATTCACCTGGCGGCCATCTTGAAAGTGGTGAAAGTATTCTAAGTAGGATTCGAGATAATTGGGGAGGATTGACCTCAAAGGAAGTAGTATTAAAATGCGGACATCAAATTAATAACCAAAGAAATAGCGATGAGAAAAAAAACTGCAGAAGGTAGTAGCATTAGCTGTCGCATCATATTTAAAACAAAAAGATCCAATGAAACATTAAATCTGCAAGACAGAATGTCAGTATTTTTGTTAACACATTGTAGTAGGTTGACATAGTATTGAGAATAAGTTCTAGATTGAAGAGCCTTGACAAATACAATTCAATAGTATATAATCGATTGTTTTTCTAAACACACATGGTTACCTTGTTGGGCAGTATGTCCGATAAGGGCAAGAGTCTCAACTTATTTTCCTATAATATACCTATATTTGGAATTATTCATTTATTCTGCAATCAAGGCCTCTATAAAGTCCATAAAGTTTAGCAGCAGTTTTTTTTTTTGCAGCAATATAATGGTTTTTTTCCCTTACTTTATGGGTTCTTTGAAGCAAAATAGTCAGACAAATTCATACAAATAAGAACAAACAAAAACAAAATCAAAATAAATAAGGAAAATTATCTAGTAACGTTGATATCAACATTAACGAATAGCATTTTAAATTAAAAATATAAAAATAAACATAAAATCAAATAAAATAATTAAGGAATAAATTAAATTAATATAAAAAACTAAATAATAAATTATATAGATTTTTTTATATATCAAAAATCAATAAATTACAAAAAATTAATGGAATAAATATATCTATAAAATAAAATAAACTTAATACTCGATTCAGTTATATCTTAAATATAATATATTGTTCTATATTATAACCACGAACAAATGTGAGAGAAAAAACATCTGTAAAATAGATTTTTTCGATCATCATTAAATAAGAAAATTTTCAAACAGTGGAATAAAATTATTTGTAATTATTATCTTCGGCATAATAAATTTATATACATTATACAATAAAAAATAAATAACAAAAAAACTGATGGATTTAAATAAAACACTAAATAAATCATCGGCATAATAACCTGCGGCTTTAATATAAAAACAACAAATATTCATAATCGTTTTTACTTTCCAAGATCAATTCAACTTCGATGCGGTCTCCAGATTTTACAGCCGAGCCATCACGTTATATTTATTCATTATATTTAATTATTATATATAATTTTTAAATAAGAAATTAAAAACAGGAATTCTTAGGAAAAGATAGCAAATGTATTAAATACTTGCTACTCTCATCCGTTCAAATAAGATAAAAGTGCAAAGATTCGAGACGAAAAATGAAATAAAAATTATAAAATCAATAAAAGATAAAATTGAATGAACATATGTTCTGAACATAAAAACTAATACAAATTAAATAAAAAATAACAAATATACAAAGAATTTAAGTAGTAAAAAATTAATATTTTTGAAATTGGACAGAGATATTATCAATCATTTAAACAAAGCTAAGAATTTAAAATAAAAAATTATAAATATAAATAAATTAAACTTAAAAAAATACTAATATAAAATATAATAAAACGATTGTTTAAAATAGAATATATTAAATAATTGTAAAATCCCTCTAGAATCGGAAAAACCTAGGGCCATGTATAAAAATATAAAATAATAAACAATAAAAATGATATATTAAAAATAAAAATTAAAATAAAAAATTAAAAAATTATATACCTAATAATAACAAATTTGTCTTCTATATTTATAATTTTTAATATAATTATATGAATAAAAAGTTTAAAAGAAATAAAAACAAATAAAATTTATAAAATATAAAATGTAAAATAATTAAAAATAACATTAAAAATATAAATAAAACAGGAAATTAAATATATATATTCTATTAGTTTTAATACTTACTATTCATTTTCTTTTTATTTTCTCGTATAATTATCTGAAATGAAGCCGTCAAATCAGTATATTCTAAATACAAAATAAAATCTATTATTATAATTATAATCAATGATAATTAAGAGCTAAATTTATATATTGAGTAACATTAATATGATGATATTGAAGAATCGGATGAAACTTATTTTATTTTTTTATTTTAATTTTTTTTATGGTTTTTATTTATAAAGACTACATCATGTTTTTGTTTTATTTTATTTTGCTTTATTTTATTACACCCTCCCCTTATTTTCATTTTTTTATTTTCCTAGGGGGGGGGGGGGGGGGGTATCTTGTATATCTAATATGTATTCATAATTATCTTTTCTTTATTACATAATTATGTATAATATTTATTTTTACTTTTATTTAATACCTTATTCTTATTTTGTCATATCTTTGTTATTCCTCTGTATATTAACTGACAAGATAGCGAGACGCAGCCTCTCACAATAATCAAAATACTTTTATTAATAATCATTTTGATAATTTTTTCTACCCTGAGTATAGTAGTAATCATAATTGGATTCATAGATCTTATGATACATCAGAAATATTTGTTCAGTGGTGCCGATGTTTAAGCTTTAAACACGCCCTTATATAATAAATAAAATACGGACTGACGATTGACTTACTGTTGTAGGTCTTTGTTAAAGTGACGTTTAATTCAAATAACAGATATTTTGATATACAAAATAAATTGTGTATTACAATATAAATTAAGTGTAAATAATACTGAAAGGTATTAAGTAAAAAGTCCTGAAGTGGTAGCATACTGTTTTGGGGCTCTCTTTTTAGGCGTAAGCCCTTCACTACTTTTCACACATAGGCTATACGTATTCGGGCTGGTAAATTAGGTCTTTGAGTAAACTTTAATTAAAATTTTTGGGAGGCCTAACTATTGAGTATAGGCCTACCTAATAACGTAATAGGCTTTGTGGACTTCCATACTGGTTAAAACCGGATGGTGTATATAAAATAATAGTTACGATCTCGTTAATTTAATTTAGGTGAACTCCTTTATATAGCATTATGGTATATATTTTTTAGTATTAGGAAATTTTTTTTTAGCTAAGGTTTATGTATTATAGGTTGCTGTCACAAGTGTGGAAATGGAGCATTTAGACATAAAATAGCTCTGACATAGACAGGGTTTTCGCTGATCTTCCTGGCCGTCCTGAAGATTACGAATCGTAATTAACTAACAAGGAAGCGCGGGTGGTAAAGGTCTGCCTGTTACTAAACTTAAATAAATTCAGTTTCAAACTAGCAGTATTATTAGGAAAAATAAATATTGCTTACACTTGAAAAAAGTCAATAAATGATCTTGAATTTCTTAATGGAGAGTATCACAGATTCCTTTGTTGCTTGTGAAGAATTTACGACTGAAAGATTTGAGGCTTTAGAGTCTAATAATGAGATTATTATACGTACCATTAATAATATATTCATATTGAGTTACGAATGTTTCTTTCAAAGTACTTTTGCTTCAAATACAGCTCATAAAGCAAAGGTTAAATAGCAGAAATAAAGATCTTGCCATTTGGAAGGTGATGCCTCTCAATTTAAAATCTTTAAGGTCATTTACTAATTTTATGATAATTTAGGATTGTCAACAAAGAAAAATTTGCTTATTTAAAACAGCACTTCTAAAAAGGTATATTCCACCTGCTTCAAATAAATCGCATTCAAGAGCAGATACAGGATATGATCGAGGCTTGGACAATTAGAAGATCTATATGCTTCTCCGGTCAAATTAATTTTTACTAATAAAAAGTTAGTAACTTGTAAAAAAGCTTCTAAAGATCTTAATAGTTTAATGCTTTTCAGCTAAATATGAATGCAATGTCAAGTCTTTAAAATATCAACTAAACTACTCGAACGATATCTCAGTTATACATCTATTCATAATGCCTTTGATATAGAATTTAAAGAGAAATTACGTCATGTGGATTAATATATCAACTCATCTTGATTGATTTCGAAGTGCTGTGACTGAGGCTACTAAAACATTAAATGATCAAGAACGGTGTTAAAGCAAAACCTTTCAAATTTTAATGCTCTTTCATTAAAATATGAATATTTAAAATAATAAAAAATGCTAAAAATAAAAATCTCGTTAGAGAATGAGGCAGGTTCAGGTAAAAATTTTTTATGAAGGTGTTTCAAAAACTTCCGTTGGTACAGTTCAATCTGTATGACATGTAAATATGTCTCAAAATGGTATACTATGTTCCAAAATGTTTCAAATATTATTAGCATTTTATGGATTTAAGTGAGGAGTGTGGAGCCTTTCCATATATGATTAAAGATAATGAATGAAATGTGAAGAGAGATGGTCCATATAATAAAACAATGCATAGTCACAAACTATTGAAACCATGGATGCCGAATCTCAAGTCAAAGAAAAAAGAAATAAACTTACGCAGAAAGAAACACAGACTAAGTAAATACTTCCTTCTATGATTTCTTCAATCAGTTTACAGAATATTTTTATCAGGTTTGGTTTTTCTCAAGAATTCCTACAAACTGATTTTGTTGATTGGAAAATCACGAACAGCTTAACCACATGCACCAAGGCGCCAAGCCAAGAAAGTTCTGGTAGCTTCACCGTCCTTCACATCCGGACTTAGTTACCAAAGGCATGCCCCCCGGGGTCGCACAAGGACCGGTCTACAGCCTGACAGATATGAGGCCCCATTTCGCTTTTTTTTACATCTAACCTAGTTGCTGAATTGACTATTTTGGACAAATTATTTACAGATTTTTGCGATGCTTTTTTTTTTATAAAATCCATATCTAAAAGTCACTCGTTTGTATCCTATCTAATAATCTCAACTGAAAAATGAGTCAGGTATTCTTCTCAGAGATGCTGAGAAGTGGGTGTTGGGACGCTACTTTTCCAACGGGACCCATTGAAAAATTTGACTTTTGATGGCGTGATGTAATCTTTCTATTCTTTATTTACTATAATAAAAGTTTTTTTTACGTGTGTTTCTTGACCTGTCTTGTTTGTAAGGAAAAAATGTGAAAAAAGAATATAGTATTCTATGTATATTTTCGTAATAAAAAACCCATGTCGTCTCATACCGTATTCTTGAAATCAACTGGCGTAAATCCACTCGTGACCGCTTCGGACTTACGAGGTCATACTAATATTTTTGGGCCAACTAAAAAAAAAAATATAGAAATTTTCTTTTTATAATAATTAATTTTTTAATTACTTAATTATATTATATATTTAATTATATTTTATATTAATATTTTGATAATATATTATTAAATATATATACTTATATATATATATATTACAATATAATATATTATTAAATATATTTAATAATCATTATTTATAATTAATATAATAATCGAGGTATAATATATATATATATATATATATATATATATATCTTCTATATATATTTATATATATTATATATCATAATAATATAATATAAAATATATAAAAAATATAAATATTATATATATCATATATATCATATTATCCATTATATAAATTAAGGTACATAATTATCTTAACAGACAGTGTGTTATTATATCCATTCCAGTACTGTATATCACTTTTGTGCTGGTTTCCAATACACGATTACAAGAATATTTTTTCGATAACTGGATTCTCGTCATGGATTTGGCAGGCTGTTTTTGAGGCGAAAAAGGGATTGATTCTCTTTGCATTCACTGTAGCGCCAATCCGAAGCTGAACGGAATCACTTACAACGGTGAAGATCTGAAGAGAGAGGGAAAATGGGAAAGCTACTGAATTATTGGGTGGATAGAGTTTAACTGATTGTGTTGATCACCATATAATACGTTTGCGTATGACTAACAATAGAATCGTAACATATACCTATTATACCCAAATTATAGCTGGATATATAGGGGAAACACACTATATTGGTGCAAAAAATACGGAACAGGTGGGATAAGTTCATAGGAAGAAACAATATGTGATCGGAGACAATTCTGTCTGTTAACGAATCAACAAAGAAATAAAACAATTATTGAGAAAAAGCGGTGAGTTGCTGGATGGACACGAGATATCGCTCATTTGGGGATATAATACACCGAGATACAAGCTTCAAGGGTCCAAGACAAACTTGGTGAAACACCACGTCAGCTAAATCATCTTTGATTAAAAATTAATATTGTTGGTACTTATAGCGTTGTCAATTCGCCACATCGGCTGTTCTAACCGGGCGATATGTGAAGCCTTAAAGAATATCCATCATTAAAAAGGGGAAGAAAAGGGTGCAATAAATTTGAGATTCGAATTTTCAAAACCGGACATTAGCGCATGGGCTTATGACTTGTACGAAGATCAGTTATCGCACCCTGTAAGGAAGATTCGAAAATTGCTTGGGAAGCGAGGGCACGGGTTTAACCTGCGGGCCTGACATTCCGGAAAAGTAGGAATGGGCAGAAGAGCAAAAAAATCCCAACTATATTTAAGCTAAGGTCTCAATAACAGAGAATAGGAGTCAACCTGCCTCAACCCATCAGTAGCGAAACTAAATTTTTACTGTATGACGAGTAACATACAAAATTAGAATCTAAGTATATCTTTTTTTCTTCTCGATAGGAGCCAGTTGTATAGCATTAAAAATCGTTGGGACCTTACCAAGAAGGAGAGAGTCGCAAAATAGCTCTCGCCAAACTTTTTGCAAAAAGCTCAGCATGTCAGATCACATGTATTTGCCACATAGAGAAACTGCACACATGTTTACGCAGACTTCTTTTGCCTATATCTATTATCTGGTCAAGTTCCCAGACATTACCATCAAAATTACAATACCTTTGAGAAACCACCTTCTTCAGCATTGATCATAATTTGGCTATGAGCGATACAGAAAAATTAAAATCATACTTTCATGGCTATATATTTCCCGGAATAAAAGCGAGTCATTAGGAACTTTTGCATTCTTAAAAATGTTCCGACATAGTTGACGATTTTACCACCTTCTCTACCCAGCCTTCCTACTATATATTATATATTATTATACTAACTATATAATATTATATATATATATATATATATATATATATATATATATATATATTATAATATATATATATACTAATATTTATCTAATTATATAATAATATATATATTATGTTTTGAAAAAGAAAATTAGGATTATGTAATATTATTATTTATATATAGAAAGACAATATAATATATATAATATATATATATATATATACTATACTAATCTATTATTTATATATATACTATATATTGGGCCTTAATATATATATTATACTTATTATATAAAGATTTTATATTTTCTATTTCCTATTACAAATTTTGTTTATATAAAATTAAAATTACACATTATTTCTATTTATTTATACTAATTTGCATGTTTTAGTTAGTAATTTACAGTATTATGGCCAAATTATTGCTAGAGTGCCAAAATTTTAAATTACTCTTAAGGTCCTGAACACGGTCACCGGTGACCGTTTTTATTTTGGCACTAAAAAATGTAATTTTTTTCTTCAAAACAGTTCTAATGTTCTTATTGAGGGATCCTAATTCTTTACCTGAATTGCCATAGGAATAATTTTCCTAACATATTTTTCCATAATTTCAGGACTAAGGGATTAAGGATGTAAACACACAGTAGAGAGTATTAAATAGAAAAACTTTCTTGAAGCGTACCAAAAAATGAAGCAAAATCAATTTGTTTTTACAGTTAAAACTAGATAACTAGATATATAAATCAACATTGGTGTATCCCACATTTAACATCAGCGTCCGGGCGGGGTGACCGGGCCCGCCTCTTTAGGAGGGGTGATTCCGTCCCACTCTAAATAAAAAATATTAACAAAAAAAAAATTTTTGGCTCAATTTAATAGCCACGCTGGTACTACTACAAGTACTGGTTATAAAATTTCTAGATCATAATCTCTTAATATTATATTCTAATTAGATAAAGTATTGGTCTATTTTCTAATTCAATTACAAAATGTCATATAGGTATATTTAAATATGATCTGATTAAAATATGATCTGCTCATCTTTTTGACAGAATATAGAACAAAAAGACTTATCCATTTTCCTTTTCTCATTGAAAATCTTGACCCCTTTTTTAAGTTTTTGTCTGATTTTGCATACAATAGAAAAATTGTGCACAATGGATTTTAAATTATTCATCCTTTTTGTATAATCAAGATTAGTAGCTAGGTCATCTCAGGTATGGGATTAACGCTTTAATACTGGCAACGTAATTTTTTGTTGGACCGAAACGTATTACTAGTGGCTAATCACGCGCGGACCTAATTGTGTCTGTATTCACCCGCCGTAAAAAAATTGATGGAGGGGTGAAGCGGACACCATTGTTTTTCGTATTTACGTATTATTAGAATTTTATTACGTATATTATTTATCTTCAATAAAAGTTAACTTATTATTAAGTGAAATTAAAATAAAAATGAATTTATAAAAAACACGAATTCAAAAAGTGTCAAAATATTTGAGCGGAGAGGGGTGAATCGGACACCTATTTTTATTCTTATTATATGTTATTATTGACATTTTATTACTTATTACGAAATTTAATATACTTAATATTACTTAATATTAAGTAAAATTAAAAATATAAAATTGAATTTATACTAAGGAGGAATTTAAACAGATGTCCCGATTCACCCCTCAATAGGTGGTCCGATTCACCCATCCACGGTCAGGCTGATTGAAATCCATTAAAACCTTAATAAACTTTTGAATTACTTATTTTTTTTTGTGTGCTTATTACCTACTATATGGCTTGAATTTCATAAAAAAAAATTCCAAAAAGTGATTAGGGGAAGTCGGGAGATAGTTATATAAAGTGGTCCAAGTCACCCGCGACGCTATCTTTATATTTCATAGTTTTACACGGTTTTAAATAAAGTTTTAAATATAATTCTCTGGTAATTTGGAACTAAATAGCCTATGTAAAGTAAATTATTAACTTTTTATTTAAGTTTGTGCAAGACTATCAAAAAACATACCTTATCCATACCTGTGATATACTGAAAAGTAAAAAATAACAGGTTAAGTTCTTATTCTCGTATTATATTGTAGGTGCACGAATGCACATTCAATTACTATTTTCAAAAATTATCAATTTCTGTTATGTCTTTTTTGATATGTTAAAAATTGATATCAATGAAGTTTGAAATTTAATCATGTTTTCAAACTTTAATCTCAATGGGTCACAGGTTAATATTATCCGATTGAATTGAATTTTTTTGTAGGTTGTTTTAACATATAATGGAGCAACTCTACTGGGTCCTACCTTTTATTCTCAAAGGAAAAAATTTAACATCTATATATAAGGACCAGGCTAATATATATATATATATACCGTATTTATATTAAGACATTAAGAATATAGAGACAGTTAGAAAGCACAGGCCTATCGAGGGACTGTCCCAAAGTCAACCCACTAGCCCAAACATGCCTCATGCAAATCCACAAAGCACCCTTGGGCTTTCAATTGTTGTAACTACAAAATCCACCAATTTGGCTTAGTCAAAACTAATGATATATAAATGATACCCAAACCATCCACATGCATTAATAATTAAGTTATGGTCACACATGCCATTTAACATTAATTACTATAACTAAAAACCCGCCAATTTGGCTTCGTCAATATATTTATATGATACCAACCCATCCATAAACGGAAATCTAACCCTTTCTTAAATGTTGCAATTGAGTCACAGTCAACAACCTCCCTGTGGCAGACTATTCCAAATTTTAACAAAACCCTTATTACTGAATGGCATCGCTTTCTTATGTCAAGATGCATGCTTTTCTTTCTTAATTTTCTTATTATGCCCCCTGGTCAGCTGTCCGTGTTCTACTATGAAAAATTTATTATTGGTCTCTGTATTTATCAATAGACTGTAAATATTTTGTAGACTTGTACATGTCCCCTCTGAGAAATCGCCTTTCTACAGAAACATTCCTAACTCCTTCAGCCTCCCTCATAGCTCTTACCCTCAAAACTCCTCAGAAATCATCCTTGGTGCTCTATGTTGCACTCTCTTCTAGGGATATCTAAGTCTTTCTTTAAAGAAGGGGCCCAAACTTTGGTCACAATACTCTATTACTGGCCTAACATAGCTATTTATTACAGTTTACTTATTACTTCCTTGCTCTTTGGAAACAACATTGCGATTATTCAGCCCAGCATCTTATCTAGCCTTTATTGTCTAGCTTCCCAAACCACTGCACATATAGCCTACTTTCAAATTACTGCTTATAATCAACATCTTAATTCTTTTTCTTGGTCCACAGACTCAAGCCAAATCCCCATTCATATCGTAGTGATCAAACTTGTTTATTGAGTAAGTAACTAGGTGAAGAACCTTACACTGTTTTTACTATTAAAATATTCATTAGCCACTTATCGCCCACCCAAGAAAGTTTATCAAGAATCATTTTGGAATTCTTGTGATTCCTTCACATTCCTAAACCAGGTGGCCACTTTAGTTCATTCTTGCAAACTTAGAACCTTGCATTTAAGTCCCTGGTCTAAATCATTTTATTATATATGAGGAACAATAGTCGCCCCCAGCACTGAACCTGTAGGCACCACTTTCACCGTGATTTCCCATGATGATGTTATTTGCCATTTAGTTTGTACACACTGTTTTCTATTTCCCAACCACTCTTTAATCCAACCATTGTACCACTCGACTTACACATTTGCAATAACTTTTTCGTTGTGCATTTCAGCCTTACTGTGGGGGAACCTTATCAAAAGGCATTTACAAAGTCTCTAAACCTACACAATTACTCAACTGGAATCTCCTCAGTCCGATGCAGCAGGTAATGTATGTCAATAAATTCTAAAAAGGGGATTTTTTGTTTGTTTCTTTTTTTTTTCTTTTTTGGGGGAACTGGCGGGGAACACCTACCCTTTCTGAACAACCATGCTCGGGAGTCATACAATAACCTGTTATCTTCTAAATATTTCTCTATACATGACCTTTCATTAACTTTTCCAGAACCTCTTACAACCAGAGATGTAAAGCTAAATGGTCTATATAATTTCCCAAATCTTCCTTACACCTTTCTTATAAATAGACAACATATGCCATTTTTCCAGTCATCTGACCTCACCAAATGTTATTAGATCGCTCAAAAATCAATTACAGTGCCTTTGCAATACTGGTACTTCCTCCTTCAGAATTCTTCCATATATATTACCATCAGGGGCCTGCAGCTTACGTTGGTCAATATGATCTAATAAAAGTTTTATATCTTTTCATCAAATTCAAATTCTGTACGTCTATTTGTTACATGCATACAAGAACTATTATTCTCCAAACTATTATCTAATCTGTTCCTCAGTAAACACTGACAGCAAAATACTAGCATTGAAAATTGTTGCACCCATTTCCCTCTATCTGAACTCACTAAATTGTTCATCATTTTAATTGGACCAATTTTCCATTCTTACTTTTAAATTTATAAAGCTAAAAAAACTTTTTTGGATTCTTATTACTATTATATACCGGTCATGATATATATATTATATATACCGGTATTAGATATATATATACTATATAATTAAAATTTTATATATATAATAGATATATATTATATACTTAATATGACCTACGTCCATAATATATAGTCATCATATATACACTACTAGAATATATAGTATAGTTATATATATATACTATAGTAGTATTATATATTTATATATAGGCGTGTTTTAAATTTATAAAAAGCTAAAAAACTAATTTCAGATTTCTTATTATATATATTATATAGATATATCATATATTATATATATATATATATACATATATATATATATATATATATATATATATATATAATATAATATATTTGATTGAAATAATGTAAGTGAAATTAAATAAGAACTAGATATTGTGAACATCAATTAACTAACCTCATATTAAATTAGATGACGTTTTACAAATCAAGAAAGCAAAATAAAAGGTCTCCATAAGGACTAAAACTTTCAGAACGAATACAGGTTGAATATAGTAATAGTATAGGGTACAGGTAAAATGAAAGTTTCTATCAAAAATTTCTGGAGTAAAAAATAGCTTTCATTGTTCCTTTCCTTTAGATGTCCAATAATTCTGTTAGTCAAAAAGTTATACTGCCGTTGAAACTAATTATTTAAGCTTAAGAAATATTATAAAAATTAAGCCTTAGTTAAATTATATTTCATTGTCACAAGGAACCAAAACTAAAACGTAAGGTTCGACACCATTCGCTAAAAAAGAAATAAACAATAAAAAAAAAAAACTCACAAAAAAACGCGACAGATACAGAAGAGACTCGCCTCAGCCCCCTTTTCGTTGAAAGCGACCAGTATTACATACCCTAAAAAACTAAAAACAAGTATCGTCGTATGAATTTAAAACGTTTGCTTTTTCACCTCGTTTTAATTACATCCCAAAGCCTTCCTTAATTTGATTATATTTTTCTTAGTCAACCATCGGCTAGTTGTAACCTCGAATTTACCCATTCTACTGACGTTAACACCCTATTTCATATTTTTTCCTTTAAGATTAGCTAACGTCCTTATTTCTCACAGATCCATTCTTTACCCCCTTAGTCGAAAATATGCTATCTCTTAAAGATTTACAATCTGTCCATAGCTATTAATATCCATTTTTTCAAAAATCATTGGTAATTGTTAATTCCTCCCACAAATATTTAAGATATTCCCCCATTCTATAGCCTCCACCATACTCAAGGTTTCAGCTGATAAAGTTGAACAACCACCCTTTTTGCTACTTTGGACTTTTACAATAAAGGACATATATTACACCTCTCTATCTCTTATCCTTATGCAATACCCTATCTGTGCTCCTTCCTCGCTCACACATTACCAAATTAGACCGCATGCTGAGTAAACTCCAACTTCATTCTTCCTGTTCTTACTCTTGGGTTATTTCCATTGAATTTCTTCCCTTTTTTGAGTCGTTGGAGCCACTTTAGCTAGCTCCTTATAATCTTCTACTAACCGTTAGCCTCTTTCATCTTTTCTTCAAATAAAACTTACACAAATACAAGTATATATCTTCGATACATGAGATCCGCTGCACAGACTCGATGGCATCATGATGCGCTGCTGATGCGTAGTCTTCCGTTTGCATCCAATACATATTTAATCTTTTTCATCCCCAACACAAAATTAATCATACTCTGTCATCTCTTCTTCATTTAACCTTTCATCTTTATTATCCTTGTTTATTTTACATATCACTAATTTTTCTCGTGAGTAACTTTGCTGACACCTTGATAATAATATCACCCTTTTTTTTGGTTTTCCACTTCTATTCCTAAAAGATACTTTAAAAACCGTTACTTCTTCTCTTTCCAAACCATTTCAGCTTCCTTTCTTCATTTTCGATTGATTTTCTCTTTCCAAACCTTTCTTCCCCGTGTTATATTTTGAGATCAATCTGACAGGATTCCCATTATACCTATAAATGAACACATTTTCTTGCCCATTAATATCAGTCGTTGATCCTATGTTACTTCTCGTTACCTCCAGTCTTTCTATAACACTCTCCACCAAGCTTGTCCATACGCATCTTCTCGCTTCCCCTTTAAACCGTTAAAGCGTTTTCATTAAGTTCTGCCATAAGTTTTAGAGTATTACAGCTTCTCCGGAGGTTTGTATCACAACTTGCTCTTCCCATTTCTGTTCCTTACCAATAAGCTGTTTTCGTATACATCCAGAGTCTTTACTGCCAATCTTACCATATTATTAGTTAAGGCATATTTTTGTAGCCCTTCTGTTGAAAAAAGTGGAGCTTCACACTCCTCGATTCCTAACCAGTCTTTCTCCATAAAACCCTTAACTACTAATCTTGCTTTCCAAATCTTAGCTCACTCTTTCTCTTTTTCAGTGATTATCCATCTTGTCTTAAGGTATCTTATTTCCTTTTCTTTCCTCTACCTCTTTCAAGAACAAACCTGCTTTCTACTCCGTATTTGCTCTTCTTGCTTCTTTACTATTTAATGCGTTTACTTTGATACTGTAATTAGTGATCCTACTTCTTCCATTCACTAATCCTACTATTACTGTTTCCACTACCACATTTTTCCTCAAAGTCCACCCAAACCTCTTCTTCTGAATCTGCAATATTGGACAATGATAAGTACCGTCAATACCTCTCCCCTCCTCTTTTTAGCCCCTAAACTCCATCACTTTCACTTTCGTCCACCACTCCGTCGTCATCGTGTCTTTATATCGTCATAACTTTCATACTTTTCTAATATCTAATTAGAATTAAATCCCATCATGCATTCTTCGACCGAACCTCTCTCCTCTCCTCTCTCACCTCGTTTCTCCGTCTTCTTCCTCATCTCTCTTATTCTTTCTTCTTCTTCTTTCTCTTTCTGTCTACTTCTTCTACTTCTTCTTTCCTGCTCCTCTTCTTCTCGTCGCCTCCTCCTCCTCCTTCTTCCACCTCCTCTTATCTCCTCCCTTTCCTCTTCCTCCCCTTCCTTCTTCTTACTTTTTCGTATTTTCGTTATATTGTAATTTTATTCACCTCTCTAAATCAATCGCCTCCATGGTAATTAACCGATAACAAATTTTTACAGCTCCTCTGCCCAGATTATCTATCCAGGTCCCTCCCACTTTCTCTTCATTCATTTTCTATATAAATAAACTTTATCTCCTAACTTGAGTTCTTCTATTCTACTGAATTCTCGAGTCTGTTCTTTCAGAGCTCTCGTTATTCCGAATCTCTGCATTTCTTCTCATTGAATCTTATCTTGAACCAGCATTTGAACTTCCATTAGTTCTTTTAGTTTTGCTCCTCTATTTCTTCCCTAGTTCAGTTAAAGAAACTGAGCCTTTCAAAATCGAATGTTTACCTCAGTTACGTGAACTCCCAAACACTTCTGATTGGAGATACGCACACCTCCGAATTATTCTATCATTCTTTCGCACTGACCATCCACATTTAAACCCAATCGCTTCATAACTCCCATCTTCTTTTAATTTCCTCATACCCTCTTTCAATATTCCCACTGTCTTTTCACTTTTCCCATTGCTCCATGGGCTCTCACTCGCAGTATATAACATTTCTATGCCCCATTTTTCCAAAAATTCTATCATTTCTTCGTTCTGAAATTCCCTACCTCCATCCGTTATTATTTTTTGAGGCGCTCCAAAATAACTAATCCATTTCTCCATTACACATTCCATTATACTGGAGGGTTTCTTATCCTTCAACCATTTTGCCTGACAATAGTGTGTTGCCCAATCCACCATAACTAGAAATTTTTCCCCTTCCAGCTCACCTATATCCATTGATAACACACCTCATTAAAATATTTAACTAGAGGTAAACCCACTATAGGCCTTTCAGGATTTCTCTTATATTTTTTACATGTTTCACAATTACTACAAATCTCCTTTAACATTTGCAACCTTTACTTCTTCACCCTCTGATAATCTTCATCTTGACTCCATGCTTTACAAATCATTTGTTGCAATTTATCAAAAGAACAATGGCCGTATTGTAAATGTAATCGCAAACAAGCATTTTTCCATTTTTCCTCATCCAATATAGACCTATTTTCCCTAAGTGTTAGCCATACACTCTTCATTTTTCCTTTTTCCCTTAATTTTATTCTTATATGACCTTTCCTATCCATATTAAAAGGTATTTTTTCATTTATTATAGAATGGTTACATTCAATATATTTATTTTTGAAATATATCCTAGACTTTAATTTATCCAAAACTACCGTCCCTACCAACCAAGGTATGTTTCCTTCTACTATTTCTGTTTCTAGTAATGCAGGCTTATTACCTAGAACAATCGGAATTAAAAATTTTCTATGACACTTATATTCCCTTTCCCCAAAAACATAAGTAGCTTCTACCTTTTCTTCAGATTCTCTCATCTTCTCTAACTCTTCCCTATTTAAAGTCGAGAGAATTGCTCCTAGTCACAATTCCCCTATTACACGTATTCCCTACAACCCTGTATCGGAACTATCGCATAATTAGTATCCCAGTTATTCCTCTTCTTCTACCCTCTCTATCCCCTAACCAACCAACCACTTCTTTTGCGTTCAAGTTTTCCTTCCTTTACACACATTAGCAAATTCCTTTCCTTTAACATTCTGTACCATTCTATTCTTTCAATCCAACAGTTTTCCATCACATGTCCTTTCTTCCCACATCCATCACATTCTTTATCACTACGTCTATATTCTGGACAAAACCTTTGCACATGTCCTTCTTTATTACAGTTATAACAGACGTTCCTTCTTTCGATATTTTTATTCCTCTCCGCTATACCATACCTTTTCCTTGTTTTGGTTCTGAAAACTCTTTGCCATAATTCCTACTAACAGACTCATCACTCTGGTATACGTTAAATCTCTGTCTAAAGCTCCTAACATTATTTTTTCTTCACTTTCCACCAATTTACTCCTTCCCAACAACAAACCTCCTTTGTGTTCCTCTCCTAGTTCAGCCATACCTGCTGCAGAACACCTTCTCAATGGCACATCAAATCTGCTCACGAAATCCTGTATTTCCTCATTACTTCTTCTTTCACTTCTGAAAAAAGCGTTCATACTGTCCATCTTTTCTCTTTTCTTGTCACTGCTATATTTCTTTTCTAGAACATTCATAATTTTTTCTACTCCGTCACTGCTCGCTATCTCCTCCCTTGGCAATCCTCCTACCAATTCCCATGGTTCTCCACACAATACACTCCTAATAGTTAAACCTGGATATTTATCTACCTTCTTATTTCTCCATATCCAATCTTCCACTTTTCCTTTCCACTCAAGGAACCTCTCCTCATTTTCAAAACCACTGGACATTTCTCACTAACTTTTACCTTACTCGGAGCACTCTCAGCATCCGAGCCCATTTTGCACTCTGAGAATCTCATATAACCTTGTTTAGAATTGATATAAATAATATAAGTGAAATTAAATAATAACTAGATATTGTGAACATCAATTAACTAACCTCATATTAAATTAGATGACGTTTTACAAATCAAGAAAGCAAAATAAAAGGTCTCCATAAGGACTAAAACTTTCAGAACGAATACAGGTTGAATATAGTAATAGTATAGGGTACAGGTAAAATGAAAGTTTCTATCAAAAATTTCTGGAGTAAAAAATAGCTTTCATTGTTCCTTTCCTTTAGATGTCCAATAATTCTGTTAGTCAAAAAGTTATACTGCCGTTGAAACTCACATAGAAACAAATATAAAATATTATAAAATTAAGCCTTAGTTAAATTATATTCATGTCAAAGGATACCAACAAAACTAAAACAAGGTTTGACACCATTCCTAAAAAAGAAATAGAAACAATAAAAAAAAAAAACTCACAGAAAAAAACCCGGACAGATACAGAGAAGATAGCCTAGCCCCTGTTTTCGTGAAACAGCACCCATTATACGCATAGCCTAAAACTAAACAAGTATCCTATATAATTTAAACTTTTGCTTTTTCACCTCCTTATTACAATCCCAAAGCCTTCTCAATTTGATTATATTTTTCCTATTAGTCATAACCAATCGCTATTTGTAACCTCGAGATTTACCCCATTCTTACTGACTTAACCACCCTTTATTGTCAATTGCTTTTTCAATTTTCAATTAGCTAACTCTATTCTCAAGATCCTATCTATTACCGCCCTTTAGTCGAATTTCATTGCTATTCATGCTTAACGATCTTACAATCTTCATAGCTATAACTATCCATTTTTCAAACATTCTTCGTAATGGTCTAATTCCTCCCACAAATATTAAATATCTCCCCCCATTTATAGCCTCCACCATACTTGCACTGTCAGTCCGCACCGCTATACTCAGCTGATAAAGTTTGAACAACCACTCTTTTTTGCTACTTTGGACTTTACAATAAAGGACATATATTACCCTCTCTATCTCTTATCCGTATGCAGATACCCTATCTGTGTCCTTTCCCCGCTCACATTACAAGAAGATGCCATTACTGACGTATACCTCCAACCTCGATTCTTCCCTTCTTATTTGGGTTTCATGTTGGAATTTCTCGCTGGTTTTGGTCTTTGAGCACTTTAGCTAGCTCCTACTATATCTTCTCCGATGCCTCTTTCATTCTTGTTCTTCAAAAAAACTATACGTCAACTAGATCCGGACGAGTATTTTGTGCCATCCCCAATTTAATTTTCCCAACAATGATCGTATACTCTGTCAGTCTCTTCTTCAGCCTATTACCTTTCATCTTTATATCCTTGTTTATTTTACAGTATCACTATTTTTCATGCGCCTTGAGTTTTAACTTTCTGACTTATATAATCAATCATCACGCCTCCTTCTTTGGTTCCACTTCTATTCCGTAAATTATTTGTAAAAACGTTACTTTCTTCTTTTCAGTTTCAGCTCTTTCTTTTATTTCGAATAGGTCTACCTGCTTCAGATAATCTAATATCTTTAGAATCTTCATCATTTGAAAGTTTATCTGAGATTTCAATATGATCAATTTCAGCTTCTTCAGTAATTTTAATCTTTTTAGATTTAGGACATGGTGCATTTTTGACTTCTACTTGCAACTTTTTGGGCTGATCTAATATGGTAGTACTTATGTTTAAGTTCCATTAATTTTAGAGTTTATAGCTTCATCCGGAGGTATTTACACAACTCTCTTTCCATTTCTCTTTCTCTTTGTAAATAAGCTGTTTTTACATCCAGAGTCTTTACGATAATAACGCTGTCCAAGTATTTATTATTGTTAATAATTATTTTAGCCCTTCTGTTGAAAAAGTGGGAGCTTCACACTCCTCGATTCCCAAACAGTCTTTCTCCATAAAACCCTTAACTACTAATCTTGCTTTCCAAATCTTAGCTCACTCTTTCTCTTTTTCAGTGATTATCCATCTTGTCTTAAGTATCTTATTTCCTTTTCTTTCCTCTACCTCTTCAAAAACATTTTCTTTCCAACTCTCGATTTCCTTCTTCTTGGCTTCTTTTATTTTCCTGGTGTACTCCAAATCTTTACTGTGTAAGTTACCTACTTTTCCTTCACTGAAAAATGATTCTCCTGTATCTTCCTCAACTTCATATTCTCTCAAGTCCACCCAAAACTCTTCTCTGAATCCTAAATCTTGGGACATTAATTAAGTACCGTCATACGTCCCTCCTCTTTTACCTCTCTAAAACCATCACTTTCACTCTTCTCACCACTCCTTTTCGGGTTTTTTTTTTTTTTTTTTTTTTCTTCCCCCCATCGCTTGTCTTATTCTATAATTTCAACTTTTCTAATATCAATAGAATATATCCCATCATCATCTTCGACCGAACCTTCTCCTTCTTCCTCTACCCTCCAGGCTACAACCTCTTTCTCCTCGTTCTTCTCATCTTTTCTATCGTTCTTTCTTTTATCATACTTCTCTCTACTTCTTCTACTTCTTCTGCTCCTCTTCACCTCTCTCCTCTCCTCCTCCTCTAAGAGCGAACAAACTACTTCCAACATGTCTCTTATCTCCTCCCTTTTCCTCTTCCTCCCCTTTCTGCATTACTTGGCTGCTCTGTCGTCATCTCTATTGTTTCACCTCTCTAGATCAACGCTCCATGTATAATCCATAACAATTTTTACCGTCTCTCCCCAATATCTTCCCAGGTCCTCTCCACTTCTCTTCACCCTTTTTCTTTATAATAACTTATATCTCCTACTTGCGTGCTCCTCTCTCTATGAATTCTGATCTTTCCTTTCAGAGCTCTCGTTATCCGATCTCTGCATTCTTTCTCTTGAATCTTATCTTGAACCAGCATTTGAACTTCCATTAGTTCTTTTAGTTTTGCTCCTTCTATTTCTTCCTCTAGTTCAGTAGAACTGAGCCTTTCAAACTCATGTTTACCTCAGTAGTGAATCCCAAACACTTTCTGATTGGGAGAATACCCACCACTCATTATTCTATCATTTTTCGCACTGACCATCCACATTAATACCCAATCTCTTCCTTTAATTCCATCTTCTTTTAATTTCCTCATACCCTCTTTCAATATTCCCACTGTCTTTTCACTTTTCCCATGCTCCATGGGCTCATCACTCGCGAGTATGAAGAACATTTCTATGCCCCATTTGTCCAACGACCAATTCTATCATTTCTTCGTTCTTGAATTCATACCGCCTACTCACTCCTTATTATTTTTTGAGGCGCTACAAAATAACTAATCCATTTCTCCATGTACACATTCCATTATAACTGGAGGTTTCTTACTATCAACCATTTCTGACAAAGTGTCGGTTGCCCAATCACCATTAACTTAGAAATTCTTTCCCCCTTCCAGCGCTCAACCTCATATCCATTGATGAACACATCTCATTACAAAATTTAACTAGAGGTCTAAACCCACTATAGCCTTTCAGGATTTCTCTTATATTCTTTACATGTTCACTCTACAAATCTCCTTTAACATTTGCAACCTTTTTCCTCACCCTCTGATAATCTTCATCTTGACTCCATGCTTTACAAATCATTTGCTTTCCAATTTCATCCCCATTACCCCCCAAAAAAAATCGGGGGTAGGGTTAATCGGTTTTTTTGTTTATTTTTAAAAAAATTGTAATGTAAGAAGGTATCATTTTTCCATTTTTTTCCACATTCCAATATGACCTATTTTCCCTAGAGGTTAGCCACTACACTCGCCGTTATCTCCTTTTCCCGTTATTCCTTTACTCCCGCTTATTATTACTCCCTATTCCTTCTCCCGTTATTTTACTCATTCTGATCCTATAGAATGGTCACATTTCGAATATATTTATTTTCTGAAATATTATATCGTAGACTTTCAATTTATCCAAAACTACCGGTCCCCTACCAACCAAGGTATATTTCCTTCTACTATTTCTGTTTCTAGTAATGCAGGCTTATTACCTAGAACAATCGGAATTAAAAATTTTCTATGACACTTATATTCCCTTTCCCCAAAAACATAAGTAGCTTCTACCTTTTCTTCAGATTCTCTCATCTTCTCTAACTCTTCCCTATTTAAAGTCGAGAGAATTGCTCCTAGTCACAATTCCCCTATTACACTATTCCTACAACCTGTATCGACTATCGCACTAATTATATCCCAGTTATCCTCTTCTTCTACCCCTCTATCCCCTAACAACACCACTTCTTTTGTCAACGTTTTCCTTTCCTTACACACATTAGCCAAATGTCCTTTTTCTTTACATTTGTAACGTTTATATGATCGCCTCGTATACAGTTACGCTAGATGCAGCTTGTATACCTACATATACCAATATATTCCATTCAATTCTTTAACACTACGTCTACTATTCGGACAAAACCTATTGCACATGTCTTTCTTGTATTACAGTTAATAACAGGCGTTCCTTCTTTCGATATTTTTATTCCCTCCGACGAATTATACCATGACCTTTCTTCCTTGGTTTTGTTCTGAAAAACTCTTTGCCTAATCCTGGTACTAACAGGACTCATCACTCTGCGCCTATCTCCGTCGCATGTCATTCGTGTCTAAAGCTCCTAACATTATTTTCTTCATTTCTCCACCAACATTTACTCGCCTCCAAAAGCAAACCTCTACATTGTTCGCGTTGTCTCGACTCTCCTGTTCAGCCATACTGCTCAGAACACCCTTCTTCAATGGCATACATCAAATCTGCCACGGAGAATCCGCTATTTCCTCATTACTTTCTCTCCTTTCACTTCTGAAAAAAAGTCGTCTCTTCATTACTCGTCTCACACATACTTTTTCTCTTTTTCTTGCTCACTGCTATATTATCTTTTCTAGAACATTCATAATTTTATCTACTCCGTTCACTGTTTCGCTATTCTCCTCCTTGGCAACTTACCTCCAGAATTCCCATGGTCTCCACACAATACAACTCCTAATAGTTAAACCTGAGATTTATCTACCTTCTTATTTTCTCGCATATCCAATCTTTCTACTTATTTCCGCTTTCAACTGATGTAACCTTTCCTCTTTTCCATCAAACACTGGAAAAAGCCTCACAATAATACCTTTTCTCAAGCACTCTCTCATCAGAGCCCATTTTGGATCAAGTATTTAACCTTGTCTTTAGAATTGATATAAATAATATAAGTGAAATTAAATAGAAGTAAATTATCACGTGATAATTATGTTTGTACTAATTAGATGACGTTTTACAAATCAAGAAAGCAAAATAAAAGGTCTCCATAAGGACTAAAACTTTCAGAACGAATACAGGTTGAATATAGTAATAGTATAGGGTACAGGTAAAATGAAAGTTTCTATCAAAAATTTCTGGAGTAAAAAAAATAGCTTTCGTTGTTCCTTTCCTTTAGATGTCCAATAATTCTGTTAGTCAAAAAGTTATACTGCCGTTGAAACTCACATAGAAACAATATAAAAATATTATAAAATTAAGCCTTAGTTAAATTATATTCATGTCAAAGGAAACCAAAAACTAAAACAAGGTTTGACACCATTCCTAAAAAAAGAAATAAAACAATAAAAAAAAAAAACTCACAAAAAAACCGGACAGATACAGAAGAAGATAGCCTGAGCCCCTTTTTCGTGAAGCGACCCATATACATACCTAAAAACTAAAACAAGTATCTTATAATTTAAACTTTTGCTTTTTCACCTCTTAATTACATCCCAAAGCCTTCCTTAATTTGATTATATTTTTCTTAGTCAAACCATCAGCTATTTGTAACCTCGAATTTACCCATTCTACTGACTTAACCACCCTATTTTCAATTTTTTCCTTTAAATTAGCTAACTCTATTCTCAAGATCCTATTCTTTACCCCCTTAGTCGAATATATATCTCAAAGATTTACAATCTGTCATAGCTATAATATCCACTTTTTCAAAATCATTTCATTGGTAATTGTTAATTCCTCCCACAAATATTTTAAGATATTCCCCCCATTCTTATAGCCTACCACCATATTTACTCAAGGGCTATTTCATGCTTGATAAAGTCTGACACTAAACCCACTCTTTTTGCTCTTTGGACTTTACCCCAATAAAGGACATAATGATTACCCTCTCTATCTTCTTATCCGTATGCCAATACTCCTATTCTGTGTCCTTCCTTCGCTCACATTACCAAAAGATGCATCTGAGTAAACCTCCAACCTCGAGTTCTTCCCTTTCTTATATTTGGAGTTTTCCATTTGATTTCTTCCTTTGGGGATTCATCGAAGATGTTGTATAGCTCCTTATAATCTTCTACTGTAGCCTCTTCATCTTTCTTCCAAAAAAACTTACGTCAAAACTAAAATCTGGTCTTGTATTTGTTGCCATCCAATTTAATTTCCCTAAAAGGGATCCGTGATCTATCCTATATCCTCTCTCTCTTCTTCTTTATTTCATTTTTTTATTTATTCCTGTTTATTTCATATCACTAATTTTTCTCTTGAGTAACTTTTCTGACTCCTATAATAATATCACCTCCTTTCTTTTGTTCCACTTATTCCCTAAATATTTAAAAAACTTTTAATTTCTTCTCTTCCAACCTTCAGCTCTTTCTTTATTTTCGATAATGATTTTCTCTTCAAACCTTTCATTTCCCACCTGTATATTAGGATTCATCTAGCATGATCATATATACCATAAGAATAACACCATTTTCTCTTCCCATCGTTAAACTTACTAAGTCGTTATGCTATTTTACTATTCTCTTACCTCAGTTTTTCATTCAACGCCATTAAGTACACTCCAGAGCGCTTGCGCATACCAATTTCCTCGCTGCATCCTTTAACGTAAACCGTTTTCTTAGTTTCCATAATTTTAGGAGTATAGCTTCATCCGGGTCTTTATCACAAACACTTCTCTTCCTCCATTTCTTTTCCTTGAAATAACTGCTTTTTTTAAGCAATCAGCCAGTACTTTACACTTGTCCAAATCGTCGACAATTTGATATTCATTTTGAAAGGATATATCTTCTTAGCCCCTTCTGTTTTGAACAAAACGATAGTGCGCGAGACTGTCTACCACTCCCTTCTCGCATTCCCAAACAGATACATATTCTCATAAAACCCTTAACACTAATCTGCTTCCCAACTCTTAGCTCACTCGCTTGTCTCTTTTTCAGTGAATCTAATTCCCAATCTCTGCTATAAGTATCTTATTAGCCTTTCTGTATCCATGCGTATCCTACGTCAAAATACATATTTCTCGTCCGATGTCAACTCTTGATCTCCTTGCCTTCTAGTTTACTTCTCATCTCTCGCTGCAATATCTCACTCACTCCTTCGTGTGTAAGTTAGCGCCCTTACTTTCCCTTCACGTCGTCACGACATGACATAGGCCTCTCCTGTATCTTCCTCCAATCTTCATATTCTACTCAACTCACCTCACTCCCATCTCATGCTGTCTCTATAGTACTCGTTACGACCTTCTAAGTACGTCTATTACTTCCCTCCTCCGATTTAGCCTCCCTAAACTCACTCACTCTCGCACTTCTTTCCCCGTGACCTTGCACCACTAACTCCTCGTCATCGCTTCTCTACTATCTATATTGCTAATTTATCTGAACTTCATCTAATATAGAAGTTAAAATCCTACGATCATCGGACATCTCTCGACCAGACTGCTCCCCTTCGCCTTTTCCTCCGTCACCTCTTTCTCCCTATCTTACTGACGTCGAGCCCCACACTCTCCAGACTCTACTCATCATATTCTCGATATTACTCTTCTTGTCTACTCTCTTCTACTGTCTGTTCCGCTCTACTTCTTCTTCTGCTCCTCTTCCCTTCTCTTCTCCTCCTCCTCCTCCTCTTCCAACACTTCTCTCTTATCTCCTCCCGTCTTCCTCTTCCTCCCCTCCTCTCGTGATACACTCCTCTGATTTTTCGTTATATGTCATTTTATCACCTCCTCTAGTATCAACGCTCCATGTATAACCCATAACAGTTTTACCATCTCTCGCCGAATTATCCTTCCAGGTCCTCTCCACTTCTTCTTCACGCGCTTTTTACTTATAATAAACGTTTATGTACTCCTACACTGAGGATCTTGCATATCATATAGATAAATATATCATACACATATCAACTCACATACAGTTAGTCCGATTTCTCTGCATCTTTCTCTTGAACTCTTATCTCTGAGACCTCAAAGTGCCCATTTCACTCGTCCCATTCAGTTCGTTTCAGTGTTCTCCTTGCATTCTCTTCTCGCTAGTTCAGTAGTAACTGAGCCTTCTCCGAACACTCTATGTTGACCTCAGTAGTGCATAAGTTAGCCTGCACACACTTCTGATATGTTTGGGGAATTATCGCACCGAGCTCCTCACTGTGCCCGTTACCTCTTCTTACGCTCTCCACTGCATACTAGTGCTCATATCTCTGATACTCCATGTATCACCGCTATTCTCGTCTTCCTTACACTACACTGACATAATCATATGCTACAGCTACATGCAGACATCATTCGCTCCTGGTGGGGTATACGCCACGTGACTCGATGCATCTGCGTGAGTGCGAAGTCACCGTCACTCTAGCTCAGTAAGCTACTATTGGTCGCGCGCGCGACGCGGCTCGCTCTCATACATCTGCCCTCTTCGGTCGATCGCCGCTCTGCCTCCGCACACTACTTATATAAAATTATCTCGCTCTCCGCGTATGCTTCGTATCATCTCTACAATATCTTCCTCGCGTATAGCGCTACATAACGTCACATGTACCTACTCTTATTGACTCTTCCGTGATATGTCTGTCAGATCCATTACTCTCGATTTTGTAGATTGTGTGTGTGACTCGTCTCAAGTGATAATCTTAATTCCAGATATATACTCTCTATCATCATCTATAGTTCCCTCACCACTCTTTCCCCGCTCTCATACTGGAGGGTATTCCATTCTAGCTCCTCTCTATACAAAGCGCGCGCTCGTCCGACTCGGATGCTTGCGTCAGTCACACGCTTTCTCCCGTGCATGTCCCAGGTCTATCGCGATCCATCATATTATGAATGCGCGCAGCTAATGAGTGACTCGCACTACGTTTAATTCTACTCCCACGTACTATGCACTCTATACGCAAGTTTGCATGTTCTATCGTAATCCAGATCCTCATCTGGTCGATCATGCTCTAAATCTCGTCTGAAAAATGCTCCGACTGAGTCTGACTACTAGATGGCCTCTGATGCGACATGTAACACGAAATAAGAATAAAGCTCAGCTACACGCGAACGTGCTCTATGTCGCTCTCTCTGACGAGCGGCGCCATCCTCTGCTTAACATGCTATATCAGTATCCTATGCGTCACGAGCGTGTCTATCTGTAGAGACGACTCTGCAAAGTGCTGTATCGATGACATCATCACGTCGCTATCTCGCTCGCGCTCATGGTCTGATGTCACGCTCCACTATCCGGTGCTATCGTGAAGCGTCCAGTCTGCTCCTCCTGTTCATTGAAGCATACAGATGCTGTCATCCTCCGTTGTCAAACTACCATGCATTGACAAATCATTTGTTGGCTACATTTATCTCAACAAACAATGGCGCCGTACTTGCGTTGAATAATTGCACATCGGCAACACAAGGGATTTTTCCATCTATATCCTTGCCCTCCAACTTATAGATACCTATTTCCCTAGCAGTGTTTAGCCAGTACAGCTCTTTCACTTTTCCTTTTTCCTGTCTTAATTTTATTCTTATATGACCTCTTCCATAATCCACCTATTTGGAAAAGCTATGTTTTTATTTTATTTAGTAGAATTGGTTACATTCAAGTATATTATTTTTGAAATCAATCCTAGACTTTAATTTATTCCAAAAACTCCCGCGTCTGCCTAGCCAACCAAGGTATGTTTTCCGGTTGCTACTATTTCCTGTTTCTAGTAATGCCGGGCTATATTACCCTAGACAATCGAATTTAAAAACTTTTCATATGGACAGCTTATATTCCTCTCCCCAAAAAACGCCTATAAGTAGCTTCTACCCTTTCTTCCAGATTCTCTCATCTTCTCTAACTTCTTCTCCTATTTTAAAGCTCCGAAGAATTGCTCCTAGTCACGAATTCCCTATTACACTATTCCCTTACAAACCATGTATCGACCTATCGCACGAATTATCATTCCCAGGTTATCTCCGTTCATCTACCCCTCTACTCCTACCTAACAACACCACTTTCTTTTTGTCAACGTTGTCCCTTTCCTTACAACACATAGCCAATGTCCTTTTCCCTTACATTTGTAACATTCTTCTTATCTTTCATCAGCAACTATTTTCCATCACATGTCATTTCTTCCACAATCCATCACATTTCTTTATCACTTACGTCTTATATTCTGGACAAAAACCTTCTGCACATGTCCTATCTCTACAGTACTACTATTAACAGACGTTACTTCTTTCGACTGATCTGATCTCTCCCAGGCTCATACCATTACCTTTTCCCTCTGTTGGTGTGGGTCGTCTGAAACTAACTTTGCCATAATTACCCTACTACAGACTCACACTCTGGTATACGGTTAATCTCTGGTCTAAGCTCCTAACGATATATTTTTTCTCTCAACTTCCCAACCAATTTTACTCCCTTCCCACAATCAAACCTCCTTTGTGTTCCTCTCCATAGTTCAGCCAATACCTGCGCAGACACCTTCTCAAGGCACATACGACAATCTGTCTTCACGAAATCCATTATATTCCCTCATTTAACTCTGCGTCTTCACTTCTGAAAATAACGCGTTAATACTGTCCATCTTTTCTCTTCTTCTATCACCACCATATTTCTTCTTTCTAGAACACTCATAATTTTTTCTACTCCGTCACTGTTCGCTATCTCCTCCCTTGGCAATCCTCTCCTACCAATTCCCATGGTTCTGCCACACAATACACTCCTAACAGTGAAAACCCTGCGAATTTGATCCTACCTCTCTTATTTCTCCTATCCAATCTTCCACTTTTCCTTTCACTCAAGCGAACCGTCTCCTTTTTCCCACTCAAACACTGACATTTTACTCTAGCTCACTTTACCTTTCTCAGCGACTCCTCGTCATCATCAGGAGTGCGCCATTTTGATCCAATATTTTAACCCTTGTTTTACGAATTGACTATAAACATATATAAGTGTTGAAAATAAATTAATTAACCTAGATATTGTTCGAACATCAATTAAAACTAACTTCCTCAATACTCTACTATTAAATTAAGCATGTAGATTGTTACGAATCATCAAGACAAGCACAACCTAAAAGGCGTCCTGCGCCGACTAATGCAGTGTCCACTAGGATAGCTGACCTAAAAGTACATATTCACGATAAGCGAAAACTCTACAGTTGCAAGTATGTACTATCACGCTCGCGGTATGTTTCGCGCCGCGTAGAGACGAGGTCCACACGGTTCGCTAACATGAGAAGTGTTACTATCACAACCAGCCAAATCTTTCTGAACGACAGTCAGACACAAGTCATGCACGCTTTCACTTCGTTCCTGCCTCCTTCTCAGGCATGATGTCCTCGATCAACTTGCTGTTTAGGTCAGCAAAGTTGTCATTACTGACGCGTTGAAAACCCAAGCCATTCACGAACAAGTTAGTAACGACTATCTGTATAAAAATAATTCGTAAGCCTTTAGTTTTAAACTATCATTCAGTGTCCAATAGGATATATCAAAAACCTCACTCTCACACCCAATTCCTCTTATAAAAACAGAAAGAAATAAACCAATATAAAACAGAGAAGCTCAGCTAAGATATAGCCCGTGCGACACGGCTGCGATACTATGAAGAGACATGATATAGCGTGAAGCCGCTCTTTTCGGGCGTGACAGCGATCCCGTATCAATAACATATGCCTAAAATTCTATCAACATACAGCCTCACATCTCATATCATATTTCCTTGCTCTGTACTATGTATTCGCTATCTAGTCTGCGTGACACGCCTGGTGTACTTCTATGTGGAATACTTACTAGTTACTGCTATTCATCGGTCTAGCCTATCTCACTACGTGCAGGTTTATACTCCGGGCCTATCCTATCGATTGATTCGCAGTAGTTAACACTCCTCTACACTGTATACTAGACTAACCCTTATTGACTATATATATATATTATACTTAATATATTATATATATAGTTACCATACTGCACTCATTATTGAATTGAAATATTTCAAAAACTAATTCTTCTCCCCTCTATTTTGGTTATATTCTCTCTTCAAACTTCTCTCGCAAATTTTTTTCTCCATCCAGTCTTATTTGTTTAAAATATTTTTCTGTTAAATTTATTAATACGACACTCAGGAGATACATCGTCCAATCTGCACAGCATGCGTAAATGCAAACGAATGGTAAGAATTTAGGCCTCGCCAAAATTATTCACTGCACTGCACCAGAGGCTAGATTCTCAAGATGATCCGCTATTTCTTATATTGTTACCGAACTATATATGATCCTTTCCATGCTCCTAACACCTCCACACGTCCTCTGCATCTGATGATACGGCATTCGCTCCGAGCACACCGACGTAACACTCCTACAGATCGTCTGCAATGATGGCACTAGTGCTACTCCGGTATCACTCGATCTACTGCAGCTCGCATCTTATCAGACGTCTCAAGCTGACGATCAACAGTCGCTCTCCTACTGTAGACGGCGCAGATCTTCTCTTTCGTGGCTGATGATGCGTCTCACCAATGATACACTAATTCATAAGTACTCACACATCCTCGAGATCTCAGCCAATTCTACACCATATCAGCACATGAATAAGACTGACTATATCTATCCACTATGTAATACAGCTATACTACATATCTCTCTACGAACTACGTGCCTAGATCTCTGCTGCTAATATCTCACTGCCTACTCGAGCGCTACGATCTCCTCGTAGATATCGTCGTCGGAGCACATCTGATCCTAGAGCTCACGATATATCTATCCTGCGATGGATTGACTCCTCTATCAGCCTATTACCTTAACGCGTTTAATCTCATATCCTCACTTATACCTATCTTTGTATATCTCTGACAATACAACTATATAAACTCTGAATATATATATATATATATATACTGGATATATATTATAGTCTAAGATATATATATATATAATATATATATATATAAAGACTCTGTACCTCAAATCCAGAACGATACTTGCTCATATAGTTCGCTCATCTAGATAGCTGAGCGTATCGTTATAATCTAGCTTATCGCCTATTTAGTCTTTTTAATATACCGTGCGACCTATACCTCTTAGTCTTCAGTTAGGTCTTAGCTCCTTACTTCAGACATTAAATGAGATAAACCCCTCCTTAAGACAAGTGGACCGTCCTACTCTAGTGCCGTCCCTTATGCGCACTGTGTTAACCTGTAATAATACCAATCTCCACCGAAGTTGTCTCGTAACTATCATTAATCCAAGTCCCAGTCAAGGCTGACATGCCCGATCGATACACAAGCATTTGACCTCCTGTGCAAGTGAAACTTGATGGAACATAGATGAAGGAGTGTGTTCCAGAATTACGAAGTAGGAGTAGAATTGAAAGACTTGAGCATAGTGGATATCAACCTCATTGAGATCAGAAAGTCATAGTCTACAGAGAAAGTGTGTGGAATAGCGACGAGTGCACGAGCTCTCTTCAAAAGAGGTTCGGTTACGCATAGAAATGTTAGAAGAGCTGCACTGTCCATTTTAAATAGCGCATAGTAATTAGAAGTCGGTGATGGACAGCTTCAGTCAGTTGAAAGAACATTTGAACAGTTAGTTAGAGTATTAGAGCTCCAAGTCCAAATCAAAAGCCTTGGACTCGTCTCCGCTTACCCCGGCTCACACGACCGCGCCTTCACCTCCAACATTCCTCCCCAACCACTTTACTCCAACATTCCTCAAGATATATACTACTTGCATTTCCTCAAATAAAGCCAATCTCTATCACACTCACACATGTAGTCATTCTCTGCACAACCTAGAACTCGCATTCTCCTCACTACACCATTGACATTCCCATCGGCTCCGATATCGTCTCCTCTCTATTACCCTTTTGTATCCTTAAGTATCTCGAGCTCGATTCCAACTCTCGTATACTGACCCGTACGCTCTGAGGAGCACTCAGCACTCCCTTCCTATACCAAAAGACGCGATCGTTTGAGCTACACTTCCAACTCTCCATCATCCATGTCCTCAAAATACGCTCGACCAAAATTAGGCCGATGCGCTCAATCCCCTTCCTTCTTTTTTATGCACATTTTCTTTTACCTAGCCACCATTTAAAATACCTACACCAGTACTTCTTTCGCCTACGAGAAGCATAACACGAGCGTGTAGTTCTGTGCCCATCACCCATATGTCTCCTAGTGCCATGGTGTCCTGCTAAGATCCTCTAATACATAGTCAATTCATTGCTTTCTGATTTCTCTTTTCACTGATAAGAAAATCTCTCTTATCAGGAACTCCGCACGTTATCATCTACTCCCTTATACTTTGTCTGTTCAACCCAAACATCCACTTTTAATTATTCATGTACGTCACTCCCTATACCCTTCCTACTATGATTATTTGAAGCCTTGCTACATCATCCAACCCTAATTTGCAGGCCTTTAGATCACCGTCTCATAATGCTCTCGGAACCCCCATAAACAAAGAATCATTTCATAGATTTTTCTCCACTGTATTATATTGAGTTATCTTAAATAGGAAATCGGAAATGAAACTATATGCCACTGCTCTTGTACACATCTCTTTAATAAACTTTGTATTGTTGAATAAAACCTGAGTCATTTCTCAAAAAAATTTTTTTACTCGAAACGTTTGCATTAAATATTTAAATTTTAGTTAATAATAAATAATAATAATAATTCTTTCTTTTCTTTCATCGTTCCTTTTAATTCATATCGAAGACGGGAGGTAAGGTGCCTCGGACAAACATCGGGAAAAGAAAAAGCAGAGAAAGAATATGACAAAAAGTCAGAAAAGAAAGCCCAGCCTTACACCCCTGCTGTACCATTAATTAGTAAGAACTCGTCTCAGTAGAAAATCCACCTAGATCTTCACGGACCGCGACGGATCCTCACTATGGGATAAATCGTCAAGTGTAGGCTTCATCCCCTGGCCCAGGTGGGCCACAACCATACCCCCTCACAAAAACCCCGCCATGCTCTCCTATCATGTACATTCTTCTCTCCTCTTGCCAGACTCCATTTCCTCCTGCAGACATTCCTTTACTGACTCAATCCACGTTTTTCCTCTAGTCTTCCCAGCGGTTGATTCCCAGCACTCGACTCACCACTATACATCCGCTTAACCAACACCAGCCACTATCATTCATCCTTTCCTACATAACCAAACCATCTCGACATACTTTCATTTATTCTCTGTTACCCCTTTATTCACAGCACACAACTCCTAATACGTTCATTCCTCCATTTTATCAATTCTTTTCACACCTTAACACGCCCCTAAGATTGTCCATCGGAAACACATTGAACTTTAGATTCCATTTCAGACCATTTTCTCACATACCTATACAAGTAACCACACGGTAACAAACATTACCCTCATGCAAGACCCTGTAGCGCACTCAAAAGACTTAGTCCTTTTACATTACCAAGATTTAATTGCACCAGCCACCTTCCTGCCATTTCACAACTTTTCCTACTACACTATGCATCATCCGTTCCCTTCCTTCTTCTAACATATACCCTAAATATTTAAACTCAGACACTTGTCTTCCAGTGCATCACCATCTCAACATAACCCTTAACACTTACGACTGGTCCTCACTCCCAACCATAACCTTACTCTATCTACATTTACTTTCAAACCACCCCTCCTTTTACACACCCTTTGCCAAACAATCTCTACCAAATCCTCTCAAACTCTCTTCAGATCGCCACAAAGGACCAAATCATCTGCATATAATAAGTAGGGCAACCCCCACTGTCTGCCATTCTCCATTCATTCTAAACACCATTTCCTGACCACCCCCCACTAATTCATTCATAACCCCACTCCATATACAAATTGAATAACCAAGGAGACATAACACAAACCCTGTCTCACTCCGTTTATAGCTTAAACAACACCTTGACGCACCAGTCTATTCTTACACCACGCCTCACTATCCTCATAACATTACTTTTGATTCCATTCAGAAGTGAGTCCCTAACCACTAACACCATGATTTCACTCTAACTCACCTGGTACTTCAAAACACTAAGTACTTCAAAACATCTGAACCTAAAAGACACTGGGGTTTAATCATTCAAAAATACAAATATTCAATTTAGTGAAAAAGTTTTTACTCTAAAATATTTCAAATTTCATCAATTTTATAAAAATGGCAACTTTTTTTTTATGAGGTTGGCTACTTTCTGTCACTGGAACTTTTTTGTTACACTTTGTTTGAATGTGGTTGTATGACATCCCTTAAACTTTTACTAAAATCCTGCTTGATTTTATTTCAGATTTTTCCTCTCAATGAAACCAACTTTTGCTTTACCTGAAAGTGTTAAAATTGAAGACTTAGATCAAAAGGCATTTATAATAAAGTCAGAATTGAGAGAATTAGATGTTGAAATTGTTTGATGAAGAGGAAGTTCAACAATTGAATAATCATTAAAATCCGAAAAATCAACCCATGATTGGGAGAAGTTCAGATTGAGTAGAATAGATGTTTGAATTGTTGAAGAGGGGATATCGTCAACACTTGAAAAGGCATAATATCCCGAAAAGTCCAACATGATTGTGGGAGAAGGTCATTGAGAAGAATTATGATTTATGAATTGTTTGATGAAGAGGAAGTCAAAACATTGCAAATCATAACCAATCTGAAAAAATCAAACCATATTGCGGAGAACGTCACATGCTCAAACTTACAGAAGCGTGTTCTAATCATGTTTATTTTTAAATTATAATTATTAAGTTAGAAACAGAGAAATAATTAAGGGAATGGGAAGGGCATTCTTTATTATATAATTATTATTATTAGTATGTATTATTATTATTATTATTATATTATTATTAATTATATAGTTATTTATTATTATTATTATTATTATATTTTGTATCCCTTTCATCTTTACCTGTCCCTTCCCCAGTCGTAAATCCCTCCCCTCCATTTTTGTCTTACTACCTATCGGTATTCCCCATTGATCTCTCTTCTGAAAGTCTCACCAATCTCCAACCAAATCCT